>JARQOD010005668.1:0-46836 GCA_033576555.1 Oophaga sylvatica
AAGATCCTAAACTCCTTTTTGTTCCCAGAAAAGAAGTCAGGCAGTTTAACAGGTGGTTCTGAGGACACGAGCGCAACATCACTCGCCATAGCCCTCAGTGGACCAGCAGATAAAGCCCCCTGCACAGATTCAGAAACCTGCCGCTGTGAACATGACAGCGCTCGCTGTTCCAGAGATAAATCCTGAAACATCTGACTCAGATTTTTCATCTGTTCGGACAGCGACTGTATGGGATCCATAACTCTCTGCACAACCTGCGCCCCAAACACATCCGTGAAGCAAAAAAAAAAAAAACAAACAAAAAAAAACTTAGTGGTCAGTTATAATATCACGGAGGGATTGCAAGAGAACTCACCAGTGCAATCTCCCGGAAGACGAGTGCAGAAGTAAGCTTCAGGCTCCTAGGAACGCAGGGTGAGCAAGGCAGGAGAGAGATGGTTTCAGGGCCTGAATCACCTGACAGTTGAGGGGCGTGGCTTCAGCTCCAGGGAGCTAGAAGCTGAGGGAAAACTCCTGGAAAGGTAACTACGGGACAGAGTTACCCAGGGGCACAGACAGAGACGTAAATCGGAACAAGCCAAGGTCAATGCACGAGAAGACAGTATAGTACCAAGGATGAGACAGAACGGATAGTCGGGGCCAGGCAGAGGTCAAAACCAAACAGACAGCGAAGGTACAGAAACAGAATCCAACAAGCAGTATCCAGAGAACAGACCGAGTCAAAACCAAAGTATCAGGCAAACCAGAACACAGCACAAACACACTCAGGGGTCAACACACTCTGCCAAGGGCGAAAGTATAACTGACAGGGATTGGAGCTTCCCAGGGCTATAAGAAGCTCTCCCCGAACCAAGGAGAGGCCACAATAATAAGCCCCAGGTGTGCAGGTAAGAGCTTGCACTGGGATCAAAACCTTAACCCCTAGGGTGCAGGTCAACCCTGCACTGGGATCATGACAATGGTGGGTTTCCCTGCTCCCTCTGGTCTCAATGATTCTATGTCATTAGCGATTCAAATTGACAGACGTTTGCGTGAGCGTAGAGGTATGCGTGGAATAGTGTTGCCTTGTGAACCAGCTTCCGAACCCATGCAGTGTGGTAGAGTGGCTTCTGGGGCACAGCGTCATGACTTTCGAAAATGCAATGGGTTATGTTTCTACTGTGGTGACGCCTCTCATGCTATTTCAGTCTGCCCTAAGCGGGGAAGACGTTTTGCCCGCTCCGTTGTCTTGGGTAATGTTCAGACTAAATTTCTGTTGACTGTTACCCTGATTTGCTCCCTGTCCACATTTTCTGCTCAGGCTTTTGTTGATTTGGGAGCAGCTATTAACCTGATGGATTTTGATTTTGCTAAACGCTGTGGGTTTCCCTTGATACCCCTACGGAAGTCTATTCCCCTACTGGGGATTGATTCTACCCCTTTGGCTGAGAATAAACCCCAGTTCTCTACTCAGGTGATAATGAGGGTTGAACCTGATCATCAGGAGAGTTGCAAATTTTTGGTGCTGTATAATCTGCATGACATTATTGTACTAGGTTTCCCTTGGTTACAGTCTCATAATCCTGATTTGGATTGGAAATCTGTGTCTGTAACCAGTTGGGGCTGCCAATGTGTTAATGCCAACACTCCTGTTTTTTCTGCCTCTCCCCAGGCTCAGGATGTTCCTGACTTTTTGACTGATTTTTCTGATGTGTTTAGCGAAAATAAATCTGCATCCTTGCCCCCTCATAGGAGCTATGACTGCGCTATTGAATTAGTGCCTGGTAGTAAATTCCCTAAAGGTCACCTTTTTAACTTGTCTGTACCTGAACATGACGCTATGCGGTCTTATATCAAGGAGTCATTGGAGAAGGGTCATATCAGACCACCCTCTTCACCCTTGGGTGCCGGTTTTTTCTTTGTGGCCAAAAAGGATGGTTCATTAAGGCCGTGTATTGATTATCGTCTCTTGAACAATATCACTGTGAAATATCAATATCCGTTACCCTTGATTTCTGACCTGTTTTCCAGGGTGAAAGTGCTACTTGGTTTACCAAGCTTGACCTCAGAGGGGCGTATAACCTTATTCGCATTAAGCACGGGGATGAATGGAAGACGGCGTTTAATACCCCAGAGGGGCATTTTGAGTACCTAGTGATGCCCTTTGGGCTCACTAATGCTCCTTCCGTCTTCCAGTCCTTCATGAATGACATTTTCAGGGAATTTGTGGATAAATTTCTGATTGTTTATTTGGATGATATCTTGATTTTTTCCAATGACTGGGACTCTCATGTGAAACATGTTCGCACTGTGTTCCAGATTTTGAGAGAGAATGCTCTGTATGTGAAGGGATCAAAGTGTCTTTTTGGCGTACAGAGGATCTCATTTCTGGGATTCATTTTGTCCCCATCTATTATTGAAATGGACCCGGTCAAGGTTCAGGCCATCTGTGATTGGGTCCAACCTACTTCATTAAAGGCTCTTCAGAGATTCTTGGGTTTTGCCAATTTTTATCGTAAATTTATTGGTAATTTCTCTGTTATTGTTAAACCATTGACTGATTTGACCAAAAAGGGTTCTGATGTGGTGAATTGGCCTCCTGAGGCAGTCTCTGCATTTCAGGAACTTAAGCAGGGAATCACTTCTGCTCCTGTTCTACGGCAGCCTGATGTTTCTCTGCCATTTCAGGTGCAGGTTGATGCCTCTGAAATTGGGGCAGATGCCGTTTTGTCCCAAAGAGATCCAGAGACCTCTAAAAGTAACCCTTGTGCCTTTTTCTCTCGAAAATTTTCTCCAACTGAACGTAATTATGACGTGGGTAATCGGCAGTTATTGGCCATGAAGTGGGTTTTTGAAGAGTGGAGACATTGGCTGGAGGGAGCCAAACATCAGGTGGTGGTCCTCACGGACCATAAGAATCTGGTTTATCTGGAATCAGCCAAGCGACTTAATCCTAGACAGGCCAGGTGGGCCTTGTTTTTCACACGTTTTAATTTTGTGGTTTCCTTTCTTCCTGGCACTAAGAATGTTAAGGCGGATGCCCTCTCGAGGAGTTTCCTTGCGGACTCTCCTGAGTTATCTGATCCTGCTGTTATTTTGAAAGAGGGTGTAGTTCTTTCCGCCATCTCGCCCAATTTGAGACTGGCTCTGGAAGGGTGTCAGGAGGATAAACCCGAGCGCTGCCCTACTGGGAAATTGTTTTGTCCCAGACCAGTGGAAAAAGAGTGTGATGTCTGAGATTCATTGTTCCGCGTTGGCTGGTCATCCCGGAATTTTTGGTACCAGAGACTTGGTTAGTCGGTCCTTTTGGTGGCCTACTTTGTCTCGTGACATCAAGGAATTTGTGCAGTCCTGCGGGACTTGCTCTCGCTCCAAGCCTTGCTCTCGCTCTAGTGGTTTATGCCACTGCCTGTGCCCAAGAGACCATGGACCCATATCTCTATGGATTTAATTTCCGACCTCCCTCTTTCTCAGAGAATGACCGTTATCTGAGTGATTTGTGATAGGTTTTCCAAAATGATACATCTTGTGCCATTACCTAAGTTGCCTTCCTCCTCCGAATTGGTGCCTTTGTTCCTTCAGCACGTGGTTCGGTTACACGGCATTCCTGAGAATATTGTGTCTGACAGAGGAGTCCAGTTTGTTTCCAGATTTTGGAGGACTTTTTGTTCTAAACTTGGTGTTCAATTGTCTTTCTCCTCGGCTTTTCATCCTCAGACCAATGGACAAACTGAGAGAACAAACCAGACATTGGAGGCTTATCTGAGATGCTTTGTGTCTGCTAATCAAGATGACTGGGTCTCTTTTTTGCCTTTGGCTGAGTTTGCTCTTAATAATAGCATAAATATAATGTCCCAAGAAAATAAACTATGGCACTTCCGTTCAGAATATACATGCAATCCCTTATTTCATGATAAGAAAAGGAAATAATAGAAGCAATCCATAAAATTAATATACTTTATTGAAAACAAGTTTTAAAATTATTGGTGAAATTTAAAATAAGCAGAAAAATACCTCCAAAATAAGGACAAGGGATATCCACATAAATGTATATAATCAGTATGTATATATATATATCTCCACAGTTATCAATTATAAACAAAAAAAGTCTCATAGAAAAAATAGGCAGTTTAGGTGTAATATATTTAGTGCAAAAATAATATTAGGCAAAAAACCATATTTAATGTATATGCATAATAGCTCCCAATATTATATATAAATTAATAACTCCCAGTGGGTAGATGTTATAATAGTTACAAAATAACCATAACAAGGTTCTCATAAGAAAGCAGTAATACAAGAATAAATGGGGCTATAGCAAATACTATATGCAATGCAGCTGATAGACAATCGCAAGTGCTAAATATTTAAGAACTGAACCCTAATTAGCAGCTAAATAGCTAAAAATATTATGGTGCAATAAATAAGCCCAAATTAACAGTTAAATAACTGGAAATAATTTAGTGCAATAAATAAATAGCTCTAACACCATTAATCAAAGTGCATTGTGCTTAAGAAATAATCAAAGAATTCAATAAGAGGTGAAACTTTAATTAACTGCTAAGTGCAGGGAACAAAGCCAGCTGTTATGTAGTGCATGGCCAAAATGAACCTATTTTATCACCGGAATGAATTCATATGGACGTTAATAAGAAAATAGGGAGGAGGTGAAAAATATCGCTATTCAATCATAAAGTATTAAATACAGGCAAGTGCCAGCTCAAAAGTGTAAAAGCGATTCACCTGATGTGGATAAAAATAGCCCGTCCTGTAACCCCGACGCGCGTTTCACCGCTCGGCTTCTTCCAGGGAAGAAATAATCTTTCTAAAAGAAAGCGCCTGTAAGTCCTTTCACCAGGGTCTCCATGCAGAGTCTGCCGTGAGCGATGGCATTACAGAAGGGGACACTGCGGCAGGTAGTCCATTGGCCACATTGGAGTTAGTGTAGACCGGGATGACAGATCCATTGTGAGGGAAGGCTGGGTTAGTGTTCAAGAAGGCAAATTGTCCATCTGATGCTGGCACCAGCTGAAAGCCTCCGTAGACTTTGGCAGCTTCTACTTGTGGGCCACCCATCTTGCAGGGAACCCCTCCCATGGGAGCTGGGCTTCCTTGTGGTGCACTGGCAGGAAGCTGAACTAATGGTTGTCCGAAAGCCGGGTGTGGGGTGGCAGCTGTTGGCATCTGGGGCTGCGATGGATAGTTCATGGCATTGATCTGATTCATGCAGTTAGCCAGATGCCCCAGGAGACGGGTCCGCACTTCAGTGTTAACCCCTTCACACGTGGACAAGAATCGGGTGACTTCATTCATGCACTCACTGAATCCTGCTCTGTATTTTCCCAGGACTGTGGGGTCTGTGCTGAGAGCAGCCGTCATCTGCACTCTCTGCAGGTTCCGGAGGTGCTTCACGGTCATCTCCAGGATGTCGGCCTTCTCCAGCTTGGAGTGCCGGGAGCTATCCTTCTTCAGGGCGTCCAGGATAAGGGTCTTCAGCTGGCTCAGGCTCTCGTTTATTCTTGCCCGCCGTCTCTTCTCCATGATCGGTTTGGATGACTACACTACATATCAGCTGGCTTTGTTCCCTGCACTTAGCAGTTAATTAAAGTTTCACCTCTTATTGAATTCTTTGATTATTTCTTAAGCACAATGCACTTTGATTAATGGTGTTAGAGCTATTTATTTATTGCACTAAATTATTTCCAGTTATTTAACTGTTAATTTGGGCTTATTTATTGCACCATATTATTTTTAGCTATTTAGCTGCTAATTAGGGTTCAGTTCTTAAATATTTAGCACTTGCGATTGTCTATCAGCTGCATTGCATATAGTATTTGCTATAGCCCCATTTATTCTTGTATTACTGCTTTCTTATGAGAACCTTGTTATGGTTATTTTGTAACTATTATAACATCTACCCACTGGGAGTTATTAATTATATATATATAATATTGGGAGTTATTATGCATATACATTAAATATGTTTTTTTGCCTAATATTATTTTTGCACTAAATATATTACACCTAAACTACCTATTTTTTCTATGAGACGTTTTTTTGTTTATAATTGATAACTGTGGAGATATATATATATACATACTGATTATATACATTTATGTGGATATCCCTTGTCCTTATTTTGGAGGTATTTTTCTGCTTATTTTAAATTTCACCAATAATTTTAAAACTTGTTTTCAATAAAGTATATTAATTTTATGGATTGCTTCTATTATTTCTTAATAATAGGGCTAGCTCTGCCACTTTGATGTCTCCATTTTTCTGCAATTTTGCGTTTCACCCTTGATTTTCTTCGGGACAGACGGAGGCTTCTGTCTGTCCAGGTGTTGACTCTGTTGTGGAGCGTATGCAGCAGATTTGGGACCAGGTAGTGGAGAGGTTGTCCCTCTCTCAGGAGAGGGCCCAGCGGTTTGCCAACCGGCATAGGACTGATGGTCCTCGGTTTGAAGTGGGGGACTTGGTCTGGTTGTCCTCAAGAAATATCCCTATGAGAGTTGCATCTCCTAAGTTTAAGCCTAGGTTCATTGGACCTTTCAAGATCATGGAGATTCTTAATCCTGTTTCCTTTCGTTTACTTCTTCCAGGGACATTTAAGATCCATAACGTGTTCCACAAGTCCTTATTGAAGAGGTTTGTCGAGCCAGTGGTTCCTATGGCTGCGCCTCCCGACCCTGTTTTGGTTGAGGGCAATCTGGAGTATGTGGTTGAGAAAATATTGGATTCTCGTTTTTCTAGACGGAAACTCCAGTATTTGGTTAAGTGGAGAGGTTATGGTCAGGAGGACAATTCTTGGGTGTTTGCTTCGGACATCCATGCTAGGAGACTGATCCGTGCGTATCACAGAGCTCATCCTGACCGACCTGGTTGCCCAAATGAGGGTTCGGAGACCCCTCCTCAAGGGGGGTACTGTTGTGAATGTGTTAGAAATGAATTCTGAGCAGAAGCTCCCTCTGGTGGTTACAATTAGTACTGAACCATTCAATGAAGATTGGCAATCAGGAGTTACAGACTGGTCTTATATAAGGGAGGTTCCCTCCCATCATGGTTGCCGGTGATCAATTGTTCTTGTCTCAACTGTGGTTCCTGGTTCACTTGGAAGCTTGCTGAGTCTTGCCTCTTCTCCTGCTCTCAGATAAGTTATTTTCTGTTTTTATTTTTGTGCTTGCTTTTTGCATTGTTCCCTGCACTTCTGTGGAGGTCAGCCAGGTCCCCTCCGGGGGGCTTGTGCTCCTCTCGGTTTATCTGAGCCGCTGTTGTTTGTTCGTTTGCCTTTTCCAGTTTTTTCAGTGGCTGCGGCTTAGTTTTGTTACACCAGAGAACTAATTTAGGTGGTAGAGGTCGTGTGATCTCAGGTGTTTTTGCAATTAGTAGAGTTGGTATTTTTTAGGGTTTTTTGGATTGCAGTAAGTGTCCTTCCTATCATTTTTCTTTCTAGGCAGATTGGGCCCCAACGTTTGCTCTTACTATTTTCTGTCTGTGTCTGTATTTCCTCTTGTCTAACCGCCATTACATGTTTGGGGCTTCCTATGTTCTTTGGGGATCTGCTCCGGGGCAGATAGCTTTCCTCTTTCTATCTTTAGGTGTAGTTAGTTTCTCAGGCTGTGACGAGGCGTCTAGGACCAACGTAGGAACGCTCCACGGCTGCCTTTAGTTGTGGTGGTTAGTCAGGGTACTGCAATCCAGTAGATTCCAACCTCTCTGGTGTATTGCCGTTTTTGCCTGCTCTCCTCAGCTACCAAATAATAACACCAATTACAGATGGCCTGAACCTTGACCGGGTCCATTTCAATAACAGATGGAGACAAAATGAATCCCAGAAATGGGACCTTCTGTACGCCAAAAATACACTTTGATCCCTTCACATACAGTGCATTCTCTCTCAAAATCTGGAACACAGTCCGAACATGTTTCACATGAGAGTCCCAGTCGTTGGAAAAAATCAAGATATCATCCAAATAAACAATCAGAAATTTATCCACAAAATCCCTGAAAATATAATTCATGAAGGATTGGAAGACGAAAGAGGCATTAGTAAGCCCAAAAGGCATCACTAGGTACTCAAAATGCCCCTCTGGGGTATTAAACGCCGTCTTCCATTCATCCCCGTGCTTAATGCGAATAAGGTTATACGCCCCCCTGAGGTCAAGCTTGGTAAACCAACTAGCACTTTTCACTCTGGAAAATAGGTCAGAAATCAAGGGTAACGGATATTGATATTTAACAGTGATTTTATTCAGGAAGCGATAGTCAATACACGGCCTCAATGAACCATCCTTTTTGGCCACAAAGAAAAAACCAGCGCCCAAGGGTGAAGAGATTGTCTGATATGACCCTTCTCCAAAGACTCCTTAATATAAGATCGCATAGCATTGTGTTCAGGTACAGATAAATTAAAAAGGTGACCTTTAGGAAATTTACCACCAGGCACTATCTCAATAGCGCAATCATAGCTCCTGTGAGGAGGTAAGGATGCAAACATACTCTCGCAAAACACATCAGAAAAATCAGTCAAAAAGTCAGGGTCATCCTGAGACTGGGGAGAGGCAGAAAAAACTGGAGTGTCAGTATTAACACATTGGCAGCCCCAACTGGTCACAGACACAGATTTCCAATCCAAAATAGGATTATGAGTCTGTAACCAAGGGAAACCCAGTACAATAATGTCATGCAGATTATGCAATACCAGAAATTTGCAACTCTCCTGATGATCTGGTTCAACCCTCATTATCACCTGAGTAGAAAACTGGGGTTTATTCTCCGCCAAAGGGGTAGAATCAATGCCCAGCAAAGGAATAGACTTCCGCAGGAGTATCATAGGAAACACACAACGTTTGGCAAAGTCAAAATCCATCAGGTTAATAGCTGCTCCTTAATCAACAAAACCCTGAGCCGAAAATGTGGACAGGGAGCAAATCAGGGTAACAGTCAACAGAAATTTAGTCTGAACACTACCCAAGACAACTGAGCGTGCAAAACGTCTTCCCCGCTTAGGGCAGACGGAAATAGCATGAGAAGCGTCACCACAGTAGAAACATAACCCATTGCGCTTTCGAAACTCATGACGCTGAGCCCCAGAAGTCACTCCATCACACTGCATGGGCTCAGGAGCTGGCTCACAAGTCAACACTAGCTCACGCATACCTCTGCGCTCATGCAAATGTCTGTCAATTTGAATAGCCAAAGACATAGAATCATTGAGACCAGAGGGAACAGGGAATCCCACCATAACGTCCTTTACATTTTCTGACAGACCCTTCCGAAAAAGGGATGCCAAAGCATCATCATTCCATTTGGTCAGGACTGCCAACTTTCGAAATTTGTGACAGTACAGCTCAGCGTCTTCACGACTCTAATTTAATGCCAACAAGGTCTTTTAGGTTCATCGTACAATAACCCCAGAGCCTGAAAAAATACATCAACAACATTCAAAACAGGATCCTCAGGTGTCAGGGAAAAAGCCCAATCCTGAGGGTCGCCGCGCAGCAGAGAGATGACAATTTGAACCTGCTGTGCTGCGTTCCCTGAGGACTTAGGCTTCAAGGCAAAAAACAACTTACAGTTATTTTTGAAATTCAGAAATTTAGACCGATCCCCCAAAATAAATCTGGTATGGGGATCCTAGGTTCCACAACCGGCAACCTAGCAAGATAGGTAGCAATACTCTGAATCTCAGAGGCAAGCCGCTCCACACGGCCAGACAACTGTGCAAACTCCATTGAGGAAAAAAAATTCCTCCTCAGCACCCAGAGAAAAAGAAGGAAAAAATGCAAAAAATTTCTGACAACTCCCTTTTTTCTTTTTCCATTTTTACTATTTTTCCCTTCTGTTAAGTACCATATAATTTTCAGTGTGGCCGGTAATACTGTTATCTTTCGGTAACTGAGGAGAAATAGCAACAATAGCCAAAGTAGCAATATACCAGAGAGGCTGGAAACTATTGGGTTGCAGAGCCCTAAACTAACCGCAACGCTAGAAGTAGCCGTGGAGCGTACCTACGGTGATCCTAGATGCCTCGTCACAGCCGGAGAGATAGCTACACCTAAAGGCAGAAAGATGAAAGCTAACTGCCCCGTAGCAGAACCCCCAAACATGTAATGGCGGTTAGACAAGAGGAATCTATGAACACAGACAGAAAATAGAATGAGCAAACGCTGGGGCCCAATACTGTCTAGATAGAAAAGTATAGGAAAGAATTCTGACTGCAACCCAAAAAACCCTGACAAAAATACCAACACTTCTGATTAACAAAAAACCTGAGATCACACGACCTCTACTGTTATGATTTGGTAGCTGAGGAGAGCAGGCAAAAAAGGAAATACACCAGAGCAGTTGGAAACTATGAGATTGCAGTACCCTGACTAACCACCACAACTAGAGGCAGCCGTGGAGCGTTCCTACGTTGGTCCTAGACGCCTCGTCACAGCCTGAGAAACTAACTACACCTAAAGATAGAAAGAGGAAAGCTATCTGCCCTGGAGCAGATCCCCAAAGAACATAGAAAGCCCCCAAACATGTAATGGCGGTTAGACAAGAAGAAATACTGACACAGACAGAAAATAGTATGAGCAAACGTTGGGGCCCAAACTTACTAAATAGAAAAGGATAGGAAGGGCACTCACTGCAATCCCAAAAAACCCTGAAAAGCACCAACTCTACTAATTTCAAAAACACCTGAGATCACACGACCTCTACCACCTAAATTAGTTCTCTGGTGTAACCAAAAACAAAACAGCAGCCACTGAAAAAACTGGAAAAAGCAAATGTACAAACATCAGTGGCTGAACTGAACTGAGAGGGCAAAAGCCCCCAGAGGGGACCCTGAAGGCCCCTACAGAAGTGCAGGACAAAATGCAAAAATCAAGCACAAAAACAAAAAGAAGAAAATGTCTTATCTGTTAGCAGGAGATTCAGACACGACACAGCAGGCTACCAAGGAAACAGGAATCAAGGATTGAGACCAGAACAATTGATCACCGGCAACCCTGATGGGAAGGCGACTCCCTTATATAAGACCAGTCAGTAACACCTGATTCCCAATCCTCACAATCTTCACTGGACAGTCCAGTACCGTTTGTAACCACCAGAGGGAGCTTCTGCTCAGAACTCATTTCCAGCCTATTCACAACAGTACCCCCCCTTGAGGAGGGGTCACCGAACCCTCATTTGAGCAACCAGGTCGGTCAGGATGAGTTCTATGATACGCACAGATGAGTCTCCTAGCATGGATGTCCGAAGCAAACACCCAAGAATTGTCTTCCTGACCATAACCTCTCCATTTAACCAAATACTGGAGTTTCCGTCTAGAAAAACGAGAATTCAATATTTTCTCAACCACATACTCCAGATTGCCCTCAACCAAAACAGGGTCAGGAGGCACAGTAGTAGGAACCACTGGCTCAACAAACCTCTTCAACAAGGACTTGTGGAACACGTTATGGATCTTAAATGTCCCTGGAAGAAGCAAACGAAAAGAAATGGGATTAAGAATCTCCATGATCTTATAAGGTCCAATGAACCTAGGCTTAAATTTAGGAGATGCCACTCTCATAGGAATATTTCTTGAGGACAACCAGACCAAGTCCCCCACTTTAAACCGAGGACCATCGGTCCTATGCCGGTTAGTAAACCGCTGGGCCCTCTCCTGAGAGAGGGACAACCTCTCCACTACCTGGTCCCAAATCTGTTGCATACGCTCCACAACAGAGTCAACACCTGGACAGACAGAAGCCTCCGTCTGTCCTGAAGAAAATCGAGGGTGAAACCCAGAATTACAGAAAAATGGAGACATCAAAGTGGCAGAGCTAGCCCTATTATTAAGAGCAAACTCAGCCAAAGGCAAAAAAGAGACCCAGTCATCCTGATCAGCAGACACAAAGCATCTTAGATAAGTCTCCAATGTCTGGTTTGTTCTCTCAGTTTGACCATTGGTCTGAGGATGAAACGCCGAGGAGAAAGACAATTGAACACCAATTTTAGAACAAAAGGTCCTCCAAAATCTGGAAACAAACTGGACTCCTCTGTCAGACACAATGTTCTCAGGAATGCCGTGTACACGAACCACGTGCTGAAGGAACAAAGGCACCAATTCAGAGGAGGAAGGCAACTTAGGTAATGGCACAAGATGTATCATCTTGGAAAACCTATCGCAAATCACCCAGATGACGGTCATTCTCTGAGAAACAGGGAGGTCGGAAATGAAATCCATAGAGATATGGGTCCATGGTCTCTTGGGCACAGGTAATGGCATCAACAAACCACTAGAACGAGAGCAAGGTTTGGAGCGAGAGCAAGTCCCGCAGGACTGCACAAACTCCCTGACATCACGAGACAAGGTAGACCACCAAAAGGACCGACTAACCAAGTCTCTGGTACCAAAAATTCCGGTATGACCGGCCAACGCGGAACAATGAATCTCAGACATTACACTCTTTTTCCACTGGTCCGGGACAAACAATTTCCCAACAGGGCAGCCTCCGGGCTTATCCTCCTGACACCCCTCCAGAGCCAGTCTCACATTGGGCGAGATGGCGGAAAGAACTACACCCTCTTTCAAAATAACAGAAGGATCAGATAACTCAGGAGAGTCCGCCAGGAAACTCCTCGAGAGGGCATCCGCCTTAACATTTTTAGTGCCAGGAAGAAATGAAACCACAAAATTAAAACGTGTGAAAAACAAGGCCCACCTGGCCTGTCTAGGATTAAGTCGCTTGGCAGATTCCAGATAAACTAAATTCTTATGGTCCGTAAGGACCACCACCTGATGTTTGGCTCCCTCAAGCCAATGTCTCCACTCTTCAAAAGCCCACTTCATGGCTAATAACTCCCGATTACCCACGTCATAATTACGTTCAGTGGGAGAAAATTTTCGAGAGAAAAAGGCACAAGGGTTACTTTTAGAGGTCTCTGGATCTCTTTGGGACAAAACGGCACCTGCCCCAATTTCACAGGCATCAACCTCCACCTGAAATGGCAGAGAAACATCAGGCTGCCGTAGAACAGGAGCAGAAGTGAATCTCTGCTTAAGTTCCTGAAATGCAGAGACTGCCTCAGGAGGCCAATTCACCACATCAGAACCCTTCTTGGTCAAATCAGTTAATGGTTTAACAATAACAGAGAAATTACCAATAAATTTACGATAAAAATTGGCAAAACCCAAGAATCTTTGAAGAGCTTTTAATGAAGTAGGTTGGACCCAATCACAGATGGCCTGAACTTTGACCGGTCCATTTCAATAACAGATGGGGACAAAATGAATCCCAGAAATGAGATCCTCTGAACGCCAAAAAGACACTTTGATCCCTTCACATACAGAGCATTCTCTCTCAAATCTGAAACACAGTCCGAACATGTTTTACATGAGAGTCCCAGTCATTGGAAAAAATCAAGATATCATCCAAATAAACAATCAGAAATTTATCCACAAAATCCCTGAAAATGTCATTCATGAAGGACTGGAAGACAGAAGGAGCATTAGTGAGCCCAAAGGGCATCACAAGGTACTCAAAATGCCCTTCAGGGTATTAAATGCCGTCTTCCATTCATCCCCGTGCTTAATGCGAATAAGGTTATATGCCCCCTGAGGTCAAGCTTGGTAAACCAAGTAGCGTTTTTCACCCTGGAAAACAGATCAGAGATCAAGGGTAAAGGATATTGATATTTCACAGTAATATTGTTCAAGAGACGATAATCAATACACGGCCTTAATGAACCATCCTTTTTGGCCACAAAGAAAAAACCGGCACATAAGGGTGAAGAGGATGGTCTGATATGACCCTTCTCCAATGACTCCTTGATATAAGACCGCATAGCGTCATGTTCAGGTACAGACAAGTTAAAAAGGCGACCTTTAGGGAATTTACTACCAGGCACTAATTCAATAGCACAGTCATAGCTCCTATGGGGAGGTAAGGATGCAGATTTACTTTCGCTAAACACATCAGAAAAATCAATCAAAAAGTCAGGAACATCCTGAGCCTGGGGGAGGCAGAAAAAACAGGAGTGTTGGTATTAACACATTGGCAGCCCCAACTGGTTACAGACACAGATTTCCAATCCAAAACAGGATTATGAGACTGTAACCAAGGGAAACCCAGCACGATAATCTCATGCAGATTATATAGAACCAAAAATTTGCAGCACTCCTGGTGATCAGGTTCAACCCTCATTATCACCTGAGTAGAAAACTGGGGTTTATTCTCAGCCAAAGGGGTAGAATCGATCCCCAGTAGGGGAATAGACTTCTGTAGGGGTATCAAGGGAAACCCACAACGTTTAGCAAAATCATAATCCATCAGGTTACAGACACAGATTTCCAATCCAAAACAGGATTATGAGACTGTGTCATGGGTGTATCGCCACGAAGATCGTCGCGATTGCACATTCTGACTTCTCGCAGCTGAGTTGCTGTTTCTTTGTGTTTGGTAGTGAGGGAGTTAATTTTACCTAGCTCTTTGCTAAGACTAGGTCCAGCCTCGCCCGGCTGCTTTTGATTATGCACTAATTAGCTTCCTTTATATACCTGCCAGTCTGCTTGTTAGATGCCGGTGAAAGCTTACATGCAGACCAGCAGTTTGGATCAGGTCATGAGAAGACTTAAGTTAAGAGTTCCTTTGTGGTTTCTCCTCTCCTCGATTATAGTTTATCTCCTAGACCTTTTGTGTTCCCTCTGTGTTTAAGTGTTGTATGCAAGACAGTGTTTACTTTGTCCCCTGTCTGTCTCGTTTGTCTGTACTGTTTGTTAAGCAGTAACCTGCCTATTCCCTGTTTGGTAATCAGGGTCCTTCTGAGGACTAGATTACAGTTGTCAGGGACTTATAGGAGACAGGGTTACGTTGGCGGCCTGGACCTCTGTACCATTAACAGTACCTCCAGGTTGAGGGACTAGTCAGGTCCCCAGTCTAGGGTCAGCATAGACCCCGGTCCACCTGCAGCCTGAGTACAGCATTATACGTCTTCAGGATTCACCCACAGTACAATGGATATTATGTCAGGTAATACTATACTTTATGTACATGTTGAGATTTCCTATTTATGTGTTATATTGCATGTTGTCCCTCTTAGTATTGATTACTGACATCATATGTGTATCTGTGATACAGCGTGACATTTTCACCGGCCCTAAAAGATTCTCCCCAGCTACCATGGATCCAGTTGCCCAGTTTGCCCTGCAGTTGCAGAGTTTATCCATGAAGCTGACGGACATTAAGTCCAGGGTTTTGTCTCTCCCGGAGCAAACCAGGTCTGAACCTAAAGTTGCTCTCCCGGACAGGTTCACTGGTGGGCGGGACAAATTTTTTACCTTCCGGGAGGCATGTAAATTATATTTTCGGCTTCGGCCTCAGTCATCGGGGAGTGAAGAGCAGAGGGTGGGAATTGTCATCTCGCTCTTACAAGGGGACCCTCAATCCTGGGCGTTCTCTCTTCCTCCGGGCTCCCCGGCCCTCCAGTCAGTAGATCGATTTTTTACTGCCCTGGGTCTGGTATATGATGACCCGGATCGGGTCTCCCTTGCTGAAATGAAGTTACGTAAGATACAGCAGGGAGATCGTCCAGCGGAGAAATTTTCTTCTGAGTTCCGTAGATGGGCCACAGATACTCAGTGGAATGACTCAGCTCTTAGGAGCCAGTTTTGTCAAGGGTTATCTGACAAATTAAAAGATGTTTTGGCTCAGTATGATTCTCCTCCGTCACTGGAGGCTGCTATGGCCCTTGCTATTCGTATTGATAGACGGCTTCGGGAGAGGTGCGAGGTAACTCCACCCCCTGTTGTGACTCCACCTACTACTAAAGTCCCTTATATTGAGGTTCCCCTGGTCTGTTCTGAGGAGCCTATGCAGTTGGGAGGGACATCATTTCGTAGGAGGGGATCGGCGGTGCGCCGCAAGACAAGAAGGTGTTTCTTCTGTGGGAAAGAGGGACATTTTGTTGAGGGGTGTCCATCCCGTGCCTCATTGAGCAAAAAAGTCGCCGGAAAACTGTTAATCCCAGGTTGTGTGGTGGACGACAACCTGAGAGTATGTATTTTGTCCCTAAGTCCGTCTCAATTTCTCGTACCTGCGGAGGTGGTGGTTGGTACGAGAGTTGAGAGGATTTCTGTTCTTCTTGATAGTGGGTCTGGGGCTAATCTGGTGGACGCTCGGTTTGCCCAGGTGCAAGGTATGCAACTGAGTGTATTGGCCAAACCGATCCCTATATTCTCTATTGACGCCAGACCTCTCGGTCAAGGTAGCTTTGTACAAGCTGTTCATAACATAGACTTTCGAGTAGGGGCAATACATAAGAACAATTGTCTTGTTATGTGTTGGAGGGTCTTCCTACTCCTATTGTGTTGGGACTTCCTTGGTTGGCTAAACATAACCCAGTGATTAATTGGCAATCCAGAGAGATAAGCCAGTGGGGTGAATTTTGCAAGAATAACTGCATGAAAACGGTCATCAGTGCGGTCGTGCCTAGAACCTTGCCCCTTTTCTGGAGGACTTTGAGGATGTGTTCTCAGAGGAGGGATGTCAAGAGTTACCTCCTCATCGTGCGTATGACTGCTCAATTAAATTGCTTCCTGATGCTAAATTACCTAAATCTAGGTTATATAACCTTTCTGGTCCTGAGAGGCAGGCTATGAAGGATTATATTTCGGAAAGTCTGGCCAAGGGGCATATTAGACCTTCATCTTCCCCAGTGGCCGCGGGGTTCTTCTTTGTGAAGAAAAAAGATGGAGGCCTACGCCCTTGCTTGGATTTCCGTGAGCTTAATCGGATTACGGTCCGAGATCCGTATCCGCTCCCACTTATTCCTGATCTCTTCAATCAGATTGTGGGCGCCAAATGGTTCTCTAAGTTGGATCTCAGGGGGGCGTATAATCTGATTAGGATAAAGGAGGGAGATGAGTGGAAGACGGCGTTTAACACTCCGGAAGGACATTATGAGAACCTTGTCATGCCTTTTGGTCTGACTACTGCCCCGGCGGTGTTTCAACATTTTGTTAATGACATCTTTCGCCACCTTGTGGGGCAGTTTGTGGTCGTTTATTTAGATGACATCTTAATTTACTCGCCAGATCTTGTGTCTCATCAGGAGCATGTGAGACAGGTGTTGCAGATCTTGCGAGATAATAAGTTGTTCGCCAAATGGGAGAAGTGTGTATTCGCCGTACAGGAACTTCAATTTTTGGGTTTCCTGGTGTCAGCTTCCGGTTTCCGTATGGACCCTGAGAAAGTGAGAGCAGTGCTTGAATGGGATCGGCCAGAGGATCTTAAGGCACTGCAGCGTTTCCTGGGGTTTGCTAACTACTACCGGAAATTTATTCGTAATTTCTCATCTGTTGTCAAACCTCTCACTGACATGACTAAAAAAGGGACGGATTTTTCTAGGTGGTCTGACAAAGCTTGTCAAGCATTTTCATCCTTGAAAAAATGTTTTGCTTCGGCCCCCATACTCATTCAACCAGATGCATCACAACCGTTCATTGTGGAGGTGGACGCGTCTGACGTAGGGGTGGGTGCAGTATTATCCCAAGGTCCGTCCCCTGGTAAATGGCGTCTTTCTTCTCCAAGAAATTGTCGCCCGCCGAGAGGAATTATGATGTCGGCAATAGGGAACTCTTGGCCATTAAGTTGGCTTTTGAGGAGTGGCGTCACTTTTTGGAGGGGGCAGTCCACCCGGTCACCGTTATTACTGATCACAAGAACCTGCTGTATTTAGAATCTGCAAAGCGTCTGAATTCTAGACAAGCTAGATGGTCGTTGTTTTTTACCAGGTTTAATTTTGTCGTCACTTATCATCCTGGGTCAAAAAATGTAAAGGCTGATGCCTTATCTCGTAGTTTCCCAGGGGCCGGGAAAACGGATGACCCGGTTCCTATCCTTCAGGAGGGAGTGGTAGTGTCGGCTGTATGCTCGGAGCTTGAGGAGGAGGTATTGGAGGCTCAGGGGGACGCCCCTGTAGGACCTCCAGGTAAACTGTTTGTTCCTAATCAGTTGAGACAATAAGTTATCAAGGCACATCATAATTCTGCTTTAGCAGGACACCCAGGGAGTAAAGCAACTGTGGATCTCCTTTCTCGCCGGTTTTGGTGGCCTAACTTAAATAAAGAGGTAATAACTTTTGTCGCGTCCTGTGGAGTTTGTGCTCGCTAAGACCCCTCATACCCGTCCGTCTGGGACCCTCTTGCCTTTGAAAATTCCGGAGCGTCCATGGACTCATCTGTCTATGGACTTCATTACGGACCTCCCTCTGTCGTCAGGGAAGACTGTCATTCTAGTTGTAGTTGACAGGTTCAGTAAGATGGCACATTTCATTGCTCTTCCTGCTCTTCCTAATGCTAAAACTCTGGCGCAGGTGTTCATTGGGGAGATTGTGAGACTTCACGGGTTGCCTTCTGATGTGGTGTCAGATAGGGGGTCTCAGTTTGTGTCCAAATTCTGGAGGGCATTTTGTTCACGTCGGGGGATGCAATTGTCATTTTCCTCGGCTTTTCATCCGCAGACCAATGGTCAGACTGAGCGTCTGAATCAGAGCCTAGAGACATATCTTCGGTGTTTTGTCTCAGAGAACCAGGAGGACTGGTCTTCTTTCTTGCCTCTGGCAGAGCTCGCTCTTAACAATAGGCGGAGCGAGTCCACTGGTAAGTCCCCATTTTTTGGGGCATATGGTTTTCACCCCAGTTTTGTACTTTCAATGGGGGGGGCCCTTCTGGGGTTCCTGAGGAGGAATGATTTTCGTCGTCACTTGCTTCAGTTTGGAGAGGAGTACTGAATAATCTGAGTGCTATGGGGAACCGTTACAAACGGAGGGCTGACAGGAGGAGAGTGTCTGGTCCGGACCTTTGTGTGAACGATCTGGTATGGTTGTCTACCAAGAATATAAAACTCAAGGTTCCCTCCTGGAAACTGGGTCCCAGGTTCATCGGTCCATACAGGATCAGTTCTATAATTAATCCTGTGGCATTTCGTCTGGACCTCCCTCCTACGTTTAAAATCCACAATGTGTTCCACAAATCGTTGCTTAAGAGGTACATTGCGCCAGTTATACCGTCACCTCTACCTACTCCTCCAGTGGTGGTCAATGGTAACTTAGAATTTCAAGTGTCGAAGATCATTGACTCACGTCTGAATCGCCGGTCCCTTCAGTACTTGGTTCATTGGAAGGGGTATGGTCCTGAGGAGAGGACGTGGGTCCCTGCGTCTGATGTTAACGCAGATCGATTGGTTCGGACCTTCCACACAACTTACCCAGGCAGACCTGGCCCTGAGGGTCCGGAGGCCCCTCGTAGAAGGGGGGGTACTGTCATGGGTGTATCGCCACGAAGATCGTCGCGATTGCACATTCTGACTTCTCGCAGCTGAGTTGCTGTTTCTTTGTGTTTGGTAGTGAGGGAGTTAATTTTACCTAGCTCTTTGCTAAGACTAGGTCCAGCCTCGCCCGGCTGCTTTTGATTATGCACTAATTAGCTTCCTTTATATACCTGCCAGTCTGCTTGTTAGATGCCGGTGAAAGCTTACATGCAGACCAGCAGTTTGGATCAGGTCATGAGAAGACTTAAGTTAAGAGTTCCTTTGTGGTTTCTCCTCTCCTCGATTATAGTTTATCTCCTAGACCTTTTGTGTTCCCTCTGTGTTTAAGTGTTGTATGCAAGACAGTGTTTACTTTGTCCCTGTCTGTCTCGTTTGTCTGTACTGTTTGTTAAGCAGTAACCTGCCTATTCCCTGTTTGGTAATCAGGGTCCTTCTGAGGACTAGATTACAGTTGTCAGGGACTTATAGGAGACAGGGTTACGTTGGCGGCCTGGACCTCTGTACCATTAACAGTACCTCCAGGTTGAGGGACTAGTCAGGTCCCCAGTCTAGGGTCAGCATAGACCCCGGTCCACCTGCAGCCTGAGTACAGCATTATACGTCTTCAGGATTCACCCACAGTACAACGGATATTATGTCAGGTAATACTATACTTTATGTACATGTTGAGATTTCCTATTTATGTGTTATATTGCATGTTGTCCCTCTTAGTATTGATTACTGACATCATATGTGTATCTGTGATACAGCGTAACATTCTGTAACCAAGGGAAACCCAGTACGATAATGTCATGCAGATTATACAGAACCAAAAATTTGCAACTCTCCTGATGATCAGGTTCTACCCTCATTATCACCTGAGTATAGAACTGAGGTTTATTCTCAGCCAACGGGGTAGAATCGATCCCCAGTAGGGGAATAGACTTCCGTAGGGGTATCAAGGGAAACCCACAACGTTTAGCAAAATCAAAATCCATCAGGTTAATAGCTGCTCCAGAATCAACAAAAGCCTGAGCAGAAAATGAGGACAGAGAGCATATCAGGTTAACAGTTAATAAAAACTTAGTGTGAACACTACCCAAGACAACTGAGCGTGCAAAACGTCTTCCCCGCTTAGGGCAGACTGAAATAGCATGAGAGGCATCACCACAGTAGAAACATAACCCATTGCGCTTTCGAAATTCATGACGCTGTGCCCCAGAAACCACTCTATCACACTGCATGGATTCAGAAGCAGGTTCACAAGGCAACATTATTCCACGCATACCTTTCCGCTCACGCAAACGTCTGTCAATTTGAATCGCTAATGACATAGAATCATTGAGACCAGAGGGAACAGGGAATCCCACCATAAGATCCTTTACATTATCTGACAGTCCCTTCCGAAAAAGAGCTGCCAAAGCGTCGTCATTCCATTTGGTCAGGACTGCCCACCTACGGAATCTCTGACAGTATAACTCAGCGTCCTCAAGCCCCTGACTTAATGCCAACAAAGTTTTTTCAGCTTGATCAGTGACATTAGGCTCATCGTACAATAACCCCAAAGCCTGAAAAAACGCATCAACATCACTCAAAACAGGATCCCCAGGTGTCAGGGAAAAAGCCCAATCCTGAGGGTCGCCGCGCAGGAGAGAGATGACAATTTAAACCTGCTGCGCTGCGTTCCCTGAGGACTTAGATTTTAAGGCAAAAAAACAATTTACAGTTATTTTTGAAATTCAGAAACTTAGCTCGATCCCCTAAAAACAAATCTGGCATGGGAATCCTAGGTTCCACAACAGGCAACCTAGCAAGATAGGTAGCAATACTCCGAACCTCAGTGGCAAGCTGATCCACACGGCCAGACAACTGTGCAAAACCATTGAGAGAGAAAAAAAAAATCCTCCTCAGCACCCAGAGATACAGAGGGAAAAAAAAAATGCAACAAACAGAAAAAAAAAAATCTCTGACAACTCTGACAACTTTTTTCTTTCACAATATTTTTCCCTTCTGTGAGTACCATATAATTTTTAGTTTAGGCCGGTGATACTGTTATGATTTGGTAGCTGAGGAGAGCAGGCAAAAAAGGAAATACACCAGAGCAGTTGGAAACTATGAGATTGCAGTACCCTGACTAACCACCACAACTAGAGGCAGCCGTGGAGCGTTCCTACGTTGGTCCTAGACGCCTCGTCACAGCCTGAGAAACTAACTACACCTAAAGATAGAAAGAGGAAAGCTATCTGCCCCGGAGCAGATCCCCAAAGAACATAGAAAGCCCCCAAACATGTAATGGCGGTTAGACAAGAAGAAATACTGACACAGACAGAAAATAGTATGAGCAAACGTTGGGGCCCAAACTTACTAAATAGAAAAGGATAGGAAGGGCACTTACTGCAATCCCAAAAAACCCTGCAAAGCACCAACTCTACTAATTTCAAAAACACCTGAGATCACACGACCTCTACCACCTAAATTAGTTCTCTGGTGTAACCAAAAACAAAACAGCAGCCACTGAAAAAACTGGAAAAAGCAAATGTACAAACATCAGTGGCTGAACTGAACTGAGAGGGCAAAAGCCCCCAGAGGGGACCCTGAAGGCCCCTACAGAAGTGCAGGACAAAATGCAAAAATCAAGCACAAAAACAAAAAGAAGAAAATGTCTTATCTGTTAGCAGGAGATTCAGACACGACACAGCAGGCTACCAAGGAAATAGGAATCAAGGATTGAGACCAGAACAATTGATCACCGGCAACCCTGATGGGAAGGCGACTCCCTTATATAAGACCAGTCAGTAACACCTGATTCCCAATCCTCACAATCTTCACTGGACAGTCCAGTACCGTTTGTAACCACCAGAGGGAGCTTCTGCTCAGAACTCATTTCCAGCCTATTCACAACACTCTACCATCTAAATCAGATCTCTGGTGTAACACACAGCAATTCAGCAAATGAAAAGTGACACTGGAACAGAGCAAAAGTGCAAACACAACTGAGTACAAATGCAGCGCCAGGCCCCAAAAGGGGACCAGGCGGAAGTCTACTGCAAGGCAGCAAACCAACAAGGAAAATCCAACCAGAGGAAAAAAAACAGCAAATCACTTATCTGAATGAAAGCAGGAATGCAAGCTGAGCTCCAAGCAAGACCTGAAGAACAATTGATTACCGGCAAGGCTGCTGGGAGTGGGAGTTCAGGTCACTTATATCAGACCATTTGGATCCAGCTGAAAGCCATTCAGCAATTAGTTCATTACCCTCAGCAACCACCGGAGGGAGCCCCAGCTCCGAAGTCACCTCCAACGTATTCACGACACCTCGCCCAAGCAACAAACGTGGTGGAGGAGTTGGCTTGCTCCTGTCTGATACCTGCTCCTTTATCCCTATTCAACTTCCACCCTCCGCTACTATTCCCTCGTTCGAGGTGCACTCCGTCCGCATCTATTCCCCTCCAACCTCCAGCTGGCTGTCATCTACCGCCCCCCGGAACTAGCCATCTCCACCTTTCTCGACCACTTCACCACCTGGCTACTCCATTTCCTCTCTGCTGACATCCCCACCATCATCATGGGCGATTCAACATCCCCATTGACACTTCCACCCCGGCTGCCTCTAAACTTCTATCGCTCACGGCTTCGATCGGCCACACTCAATGGTCCTCTGTGGCCACTCAAAAAGATGGTCACACGCTGGACCTTATCTTCACCCGTCTTTGTTCCCTCACTAATCTCACTAACTCACCCCTCCCTCTGTCTGACCACAACCTACTGACATTCTCTTCTGTTATGTTTTGGTAGCTGAAGAGAAATAGCAAAAATAGCCAAAGTAGCAATACACCAGAGAGGCTGGAAACTATTGGGTTGCAGAACCCTAAACTAACCGCAACACTAGAAGTAGCCGTGGAGCGTACCTACGGTGATCCTAGACGCATCGTGACAGCCGGAGAGATAGCTACACCTAAAGGCAGAAAGATGAAAGCTAACTGCCCCGTAGCAGAACCCCCAAAGAAATAGGAAGCCCCCAAACATGTAATGGCGGTTAGACAAGAAGAAAATACAAACACAGACAGAAAATAGAATGAGCAAACGCTGGGGCCCAATTCTGTCTAGATAGAAAAGTATAGGAAAGAATTCTGACTGCAACCCAAAAAACCCTGACAAAAATATCAACACTTCTGATTAACAAAAAACCTGAGATCACACGATCTCTACCTCCTAAATCAGATATTCTCAAAGTCCTTACTATAACAATGGCCATAGTCACTTCAAAAGTATATATTACACCAAATCATTTATGGAACACCCATAAACGATACAAAAGTGAAAAAGCAAAAATGATATTAAAACATATTTATTTATTGTATTATTAAAATTGAACAACAAAAATTTAAAAAAACAGGACAATGGACCTCCAAAAGGAGAGGGGGGAGATTTAAATACCAGTTGACATCTAAATAGAGTTGGCAAATTGGTTGCCAATAGTTAACACATCATTAAATGTACATGCAGAAATTGCAAAAATTAATATTGAATTAATTTAATTAGCCCACAAACCCACAGGGGGTTAATAAACAAGCTCTGACATGGTTAAATTAGAAGTAAACCTCCACTGCCAATCCTATGTGCTAATATCATATGAGGAACAGTCCTATATTAATTATACTGCGATCTCAAGAGGGAACAGCAAGTGCATAAATTTGGGCAGATAAACAGTTAAAGGGCAGTACTGACCTGCTCCTCAGATAACTGATTGCTATTGAATCCTATATATATATATAGAGAGATAACATGCAGCTTAGTAAGGGATTATCCCTAATCATAGGATCTATTGAACATTAAATAAAGATAGCACTATAGAAATTACCTGAATTGGCAGAGGGGCAGGTTGTCAAAAGCAGAGCTAAGAGGAAAACTGGAGCGCTCCCCACACAGCCCGACGAGCGCCGTTTCGCAAAGTGCTTCTTCCTGGGGCGTGCACCGGTCAGGTGTTGGGAGGATTTTATATGCTTAGCCCTGATAAGGGTATGTAGACAAGACGCAGGTCATTGGATGTATATTGGAGCGCACAGCGCCGGGTACCGCCCCTTAGGCTAAGGGGACTTCCACAGACCGCTCCGTGGCGTCAGTAACTCCACTAACGTCACATATTGGAGCGCCTCCGGAAGTCAGAGGGTACGGTCACCTCTGCGCGTGCGCACCCATGCCGCCGTACCTACGATCTGTTTACATTGGAAACTGTAGTTAGGGGCGGACTCAAGGCAGGGAAAGGAAGGGGAAGGGGAAAACACTATTCCTAGCAGCTCGGCGCTGCCTTACGCTGAATCTAGAAGGAGAAACACTATTGTGTTACAAAAGGGCTCACACATGGACATATCCGATTATCGGTATATATATAGAAATTCTTGGGATAAATAATAGTAAATAAAATAATAAAGATAAGTAAATAATAATATTATAAGGAATGAACCATACCTACATATATAGAATTAGAACTAATTAATATAGGATATACAGTTATACACATGTGTATTGTAATAAATAATGCAAAAAGGGGAATATAATATAAATGAACTATATATCCCTAGAAATATACACAAAAAAAAAAAAAGATAAACAAACAATAATAAAAATAAAAAATGATAATTAATAATGAAAATAATGACAAAAAAATAAAAAATGAAAAATAAATAAAAAAACAATAATAAAAATAAATAAATAATAATAATATAAAGAAATGCTATTGTAAATATGGAGTAAACAAAAATTATTTATTATGTCCCAGAATCGTCCATTGTGGTCCTTAATTCAGAAATACGATGTTCTCCGTTGTAGTTGATTCTTCGGAACTGCAGTGAGTTATTCAAATTGAGGGTTCCTTCACTACTTCAACAGTAACATCATTTGACCAAAAGACGTCTTAATTCTTAAATAGAAACACACAGGGTGAGTATCCAAAAGTTTTAATACACATATACAAAATTAAAAACACCTAAAAAAACACCTAGAAAAACCGATAAAAACGGATGTACATTACAAAAAGGAACTAAAGCCAAGATTTTCATTTAAGCCCTGAGGTGAAATGGTTTGGAGGCGGTAAATCCATTTACTTTCTAATTGAGCAAGAATTTTGCCCAGATCTCCACCTCGTATACCCAGATTGATTTGATCAATTGCCATAAAGATAAGTCCTTTGGAATTGGAATTATGATGAGTTTTGAAATGTCTTGGTAAGGTTTTTAATTGAGAAATTTCATCAATTGATTTAGCCTTTTCAATATCTCTTATATGCTCCCTAACTCGAATTTTCAATTCGCGGGTAGTCAGACCCACATATATCAATTTGCATGGGCAGGTAGCATGATATATAACCCTTTTAGATGAACATGTTAGATGTTTCCTAATCTCATATTTTCTAGACCCGTCTGCATTGGTGAAAGAGAGGGATTTCCTCATATTATTGCATGCCCTGCAGTGTCCACACGTAAAGAATCCCCTAGGTAGATCATTATTTGTAGAATCAGGTGAGGGATCATAGTGGCTGTGTACCAACAGATCTTTTAGGTTACAGCTTCGTTTAGCTACAAAAGAAGGTGCTGAAGGTAGTATTTTGCGCAATATGGGATCAGTCATTAAAATGTTCCAATGTTTTTTAAAAGACAATTTAATGTCATCCCACTGGTTATTGAAGGTAGATATAAATCTAATTTGATCCTGATTTCTGGTATCAGGTTTAGGGTTGGAATAAAGGAGATGTTCTCTCGGTGTTCTCACCGCCCTTCTATAGCCATTTTTGATGCTACGCTTGCTATAGCCCCGATTCAAGAATCTCTTAGTTAAGTCAGCTGCTTGGTGCTCGAAATTATGATTTGTAGAGCAAATACGTTTGGCCCTTAGAAATTGTCCAATGGGTATGGCTCTAACAGTAGATGATGGATGTGATAATGTAGCGTGGAGAAGGGAATTTGTTGCTGTAGGCTTCCTATATAAATTGGTGGTAATCAACCCTTCTGTAGACACTTGAATTTTCAGATCCAAAAACTCAAGTTCTCTTCCAGTATTGTAGGTCAATTTGATGTTCAAATTATTATCATTTAGACTAGCCATTAAGTCAGAGAGTCTATCAATAGGGCCTTCCCATAAAAACCACACGTCGTCTATATATCTCATCCATCCCTGGAGAAATTCAATATCAAGTACCGAGTCGCCCAGAAAGATTTCCCTTTCCCATGCCCCCAAAAACAAATTAGCATAGGACGGGGCACAGGAGGCCCCCATGGCGGTACTTTGAGTTTGGAGATAGGTGTGTCCCTTAAACGTGAAGATATTATGTCTTAGGACAAAGTCCAAAAGTAGAAGAATAAGGTCCGCCATTGCAGGGTCCAAGGTACTCGATTGTAAATACCAGCTGACTGCTCTTAAGCCGTCCTCATGTTTAATAGAAGTATATAGAGCTTCTATATCTGCAGTTACCATAGTCACATGGTTATCAATATGCAAGTGATCCAATTTTTGTAAAGCAGCGGTAGTGTCCTGGATATACGATGGTAATGTGTGGACCAGTGGTTTCAAATAAAAATCTATAAACCTCGACACAATCTCGCATAAGCTTCCATTACCCGAGATGATAGGTCTGCCGGGGGGATCATTTGGATCTTTATGGAGTTTAGGAATAAGATACAAGGTAGGTAATTTTGGATGTAAATTAGAGATACTATCCACCATCTTTTTTGTGATGATTCCCTGTTCAAAAGCTTTTTGAAGGATCGCTATTAAATCTGCCTGAAATTTGGATGTAGGGTTGAATGTTAGTTTACGATAACAGTTGGGGGCTTCCAGTAGTTTAAAGGCTTGTTTTTCGTACATTGCTATTGGCCATACTACTAGATTGCCCCCCTTGTCCGCTGGTTTAATCACTATGTCTTTTAATGACTGTAACTGTATCAGGGCTCTTCTTTCCTCCTGGTTTATATTAGAATTCCATGGAGGCCTGTGTGGTAAATTCTCAATTTCCTTAGTTACCATTTTGGTGAAAATTTCTATGGCGGGATAAGTATTCAAGGCCGGAAATTTCCGAGATTTATTAAATAAATTGTGTGGGAATGAGCTTACCTGAGACGAGGTGTTCTCCTCTAAAAGATCTTCTAAATCCCTTAACGCTTCCCTTTCTTCCACTGTAGAGAATGTGTCATTCATATAGCTTTTAGAATGAAATTTTTTAAATAGGAGTTTTCTAGAGAAGAGATGTAAGTCTCTAATTGCGACAAAAGTGTCCAAAGGACTAGACGGGGAGAATGTTAGACCTCTCTCTAGAAGGCTCAATTGTGTTGTAGATAGTTGATGTCTAGACAAATTAATTACCTTAAACTGGTCCCCCTGATTGCGGAGTGCTTTTGATCGTGTAAAGATGTCTGGGAGTCTTGTATCAGTCCTACTGACCAATTGTCTTCCTGTGGCTTCACTGTTATTTCCTTCTCCATCACTCATGGAAGTATTGTTGTCAGAAGTTGAAGGTACAGAACTTTCAGATGCACTTCTGGTATAAGAGCTTTTTGTAATTTTTTTATTGTTGCTGTTCGTGTTATAGCTCTTCCCTTTTTTAGGGAATTAGTTTTCTTACTTTGCCAGTGGTAAATTTTATTTGTATCATAATCATTAAGATCATGTTGGAATTTCTTTATCTTATTTTCACACACTTCCGTTTCCCACTTATCAACATCCTTGTTGATTTCTAATAGAGTTTTGTCAAAGTTCTCAACCGGAACATCTTTGAGAAATAATTTCTCCATTTCCTCAATCTCTGTATCAATTTTTTGTAGGGACATAGTATTTTTATCTATTATTATTTGGATGAATTCCAGCGAGCAAGTGGTAGCTGCAGATATCCATCTCTTCAAAAGGACATCATCCTCCAATTCAAAAGAGGGATAAAGTTGTATTCTTAGACCTCTTGGTATTATTTGCTTATCCATATAGTTCTCCAATGCTGATCTATTCCACCACGTACTGGTTTTTTTTATATAGGGCATTTCGATATTGCTTAATTAGGTCCTTATTAACATTAATGGCATCCGTAGTCGTATTGGAGGTCCCCTGTTTAAATAGGTCAGTTGCCTTAGTTTGCCAGGTTTTTTCCCTGGCTTTGAAATCCATCCTATAGGAACAACGGACAATCTGTCTATGAAATACAGATATATTAAGTATTCTCAAAGTCCTTACTATAACAATGGCCATAGTCACTTCAAAAGTATATATTACACCAAATCATTTATGGAACACCCATAAACGATACAAAAGTGAAAAAGCAAAAATGATATTAAAACATATTTATTTATTGTATTATTAAAATTGAACAACAAAAATTTAAAAAAACAGGACAATGGACCTCCAAAAGGAGAGGGGGGAGATTTAAATACCAGTTGACATCTAAATAGAGTGGGCAAATTGGTTGCCAATAGTTAACACATCATTAAATGTACATGCAGAAATTGCAAAAATTAATATTGAATTAATTTAATTAGCCCACAAACCCACAGGGGTTAATAAACAAGCTCTGACATGGTTAAATTAGAAGTAAACCTCCACTGCCAATCCTATGTGCTAATATCATATGAGGAACAGTCCTATATTAATTATACTGCGATCTCAAGAGGGAACAGCAAGTGCATAAATTTGGGCAGCTAAACAGTTAAAGGGCAGTACTGACCTGCTCCTCAGATAACTGATTGCTATTGAATCCTATATATATATAGAGATAACATGCAGCTTAGTAAGGGATTATCCCTAATCATAGGATCTATTGAACATTAAATAAAGATAGCACCATAGAAATTACCTGAATTGGCAGAGGGGCAGGTTGTCAAAAGCAGAGCTAAGAGGAAAACTGGAGCGCTCCCCAACAGCCCGACGAGCGCCGTTTCGCAAAGTGCTTCTTCCTGGGGCGTGCACCGGTCAGGTGTTGGGAGGATTTTATATGCTCAGCCCTGATAAGGGTATGTAGAGAAGACGCAGGTCATTGGATGTATATTGGAGCGCACAGCGCCGGGTACCGCCCCTTAGGCTAAGGGGACTTCCACAGACCGCTCCGTGGCGTCAGTAACTCCACTAACGTCACATATTGGAGCGCCTCCGGAAATCAGAGGGTACGGTCACCTCTGCGCGTGCGCACCCATGCCGCCGTACCTACGATCTGTTTACATTGGAAACTGTAGTTAGGGGCGGACTCAAGGCAGGGAAAGGAAGGGGAAGGGGAAAACACTATTCCTAGCAGCTCGGCGCTGCCTTACGCTGAATCTAGGAGGAGAAACACTATCGTGTTACAAAAGGGCTCACACATGGACATATCCGATTATCGGTATATATATAGAAAATATAAGCAAATAATACCAAGAGGTCTAAGAATACAACTTTATCCCTCTTTTGAATTGGAGGATGATGTCCTTTTGAAGAGATGGATATCTGCAGCTACCACTTGCTCGCTGGAATTCATCCAAATAATAATAGATAAAAATACTATGTCCCTACAAAAAATTGATACAGAGATTGAGGAAATGGAGAAATTATTTCTCAAAGATGTTCCGGTTGAGAACTTTGACAAAACTCTATTAGAAATCAACAAGGATGTTGATAAGTGGGAAACGGAAGTGTGTGAAAATAAGATAAAGAAATTCCAACGTGATCTTAATGATTATGATACAAATAAAATTTACCGCTGGCAAAGTAAGAAAACTAATTCCCCTAAAAAAGGGAAGAGCTATAACACGAACAGCAACAATAAAAAAATTACAAAAAGCTCTTATACCAGAAGTGCATCTGAAAGTTCTGTACCTTCAACTTCTGACAACAATACTTCCATGAGTGATGGAGAAGGAAATAACAGTGAAGCCACAGGAAGACAATTGGTCAGTAGGACTGATACAAGACTCCCAGACATCTTTACACGATCAAAAGCACTCCGCAATCAGGGGACCAGTTTAAGGTAATTAATTTGTCTAGACATCAACTATCTACAACACAATTGAGCCTTCTAGAGAGAGGTCTAACATTCTCCCCGTCTAGTCCTTTGGACACTTTTGTCGCAATTAGAGACTTACATCTCTTCTCTAGAAAACTCCTATTTAAAAAATTTCATTCTAAAAGCTATATGAATGACACATTCTCTACAGTGGAAGAAAGAGAAGCGTTAAGGGATTTAGAAGATCTTTTAGAGGAGAACACCTCGTCTCAGGTAAGCTCATTCCCACACAATTTATTTAATAAATCTCGGAAATTTCCGGCCTTGAATACTTGTCCCGCCATAGAAATTTTCACCAAAATGGTAACTAAGGAAATTGAGAATTTACCACACAGGCCTCCATGGAATTCTAATATAAACCAGGAGGAAAGAAGAGCCCTGATACAGTTACAGTCATTAAAAGACATAGTGATTAAACCAGCGGACAAGGGGGGCAATCTAGTAGTATGGCCAATAGCAATGTACGAAAAACAAGCCTTTAAACTACTGGAAGCCCCCAACTGTTATCGTAAACTAACATTCAACCCTACATCCAAATTTCAGGCAGATTTAATAGCGATCCTTCAAAAAGCTTTTGAACAGGGAATCATCACAAAAAAGATGGTGGATAGTATCTCTAATTTACATCCAAAATTACCTACCTTGTATCTTATTCCTAAACTCCATAAAGATCCAAATGATCCCCCCGGCAGACCTATCATCTCGGGTAATGGAAGCTTATGCGAGATTGTGTCGAGGTTTATAGATTTTTATTTGAAACCACTGGTCCACACGTTACCATCGTATATCCAGGACACTACCGCTGCTTTACAAAAATTGGATCACTTGCATATTGATAACCATGTGACTATGGTAACCGCAGATATAGAAGCTCTATATGCTTCTATTAAACATGAGGACGGCTTAAGAGCAGTCGGCTGGTATTTACAATCGAGTACCTTGGACCCTGCAATGGCGGACCTTATTCTTCTACTTTTGGACTTTGTCCTAAGACATAATATCTTCACGTTTAAGGGACACACCTATCTCCAAACTCAAGGTACCGCCATGGGGGCCTCCTGTGCCCCGTCCTATGCTAATTTGTTTTTGGGGGCATGGGAAAGGGAAATCTTTCTGGGCGACTCGGTACTTGATATTGAATTTGTCCAGGGATGGATGAGATATATAGACGACGTGTGGTTTTTATGGGAAGGCCCTATTGATAGACTCTCTGACTTAATGGCTAGTCTAAATGATAATAATTTGAACATCAAATTGACCTACAATACTGGAAGAGAACTTGAGTTTTTGGATCTGAAAATTCAAGTGTCTACAGAAGGGTTGATTACCACCAATTTATATAGGAAGCCTACAGCAACAAATTCCCTTCTCCACGCTACATCATCACATCCATCATCTACTGTTAGAGCCATACCCATTGGACAATTTCTAAGGGCCAAACGTATTTGCTCTACAAATCATAATTTCGAGCACCAAGCAGCTGACTTAACTAAAGGGTATGCCACACTAAACAACATCGCTAACGAGATCGCTAAAAAACGTCACTATTTAGCGATCCCGTTAGCGATGTTGTTGTGTGCGGCATCTACCAGCGACGAGGCCCCTGCTGTGATGTCGTTCATCACAGCGATCGTTCCGGACCCTATTTTCGTCGCTGGCGCCCCGCTGGTAAGTATCAAATCGCTGAGTGTGGCACCTTTGTTAGCGATTTAGCGGTACTTTTGTACCGCTAAAGTCGTTAAGGAGATCGCTAACCGCGATAGCGTCCTAACGACATCGCTAAAATAGGTAGCTACTAGCGATATAGAAACAATCCCGCTAGCGATCTCATTAGTATGCGACGCTAACGAGATCGCTAGCGGGATTGTGTAGTGTGGCAGTACCTTAAGAGATTCTTGAATCGGGGCTATAGCAAGCGTAGCATCAAAAATGGCTATAGAAGGGCGGTGAGAACACCGAGAGAACATCTCCTTTATTCCAACCCTAAACCTGATACCCGAAATCAGGATCAAATTAGATTTATATCTACCTTCAATAACCAGTGGGATGACATTAAATAGTCTTTTAAAAAACATTGGAACATTTTAATGACTGATCCCATATTGCGCAAAATACTACCTTCAGCACCTTCTTTTGTAGCTAAACGAAGCCGTAACCTAAAAGATCTGTTGGTACACAGCCACTATGATCCCTCACCTGTGTTACACCCGGTCCCAGCGCTGCCTCTGCACTCTGTTCTGCTCACTCACCTGTTCCTCGGGCTGTCCCTCTGCGGCGGTCTGTGTGTGGGCTGGGGTCTCCTGTCCCATCTGCTCTCCGGCGTCCTGAGTCCTTCTCCATTTCCTGGCACGCTGCTGGCAGGCCTCCAGACAGTCGGCTTAGGACGCGAGGCCGCGCCCACCGCCTCTCTTAAAGGGCAGCGTGCATCTTTTGAAATAGCTAATTATCCAATGGCTGCGCACTCAGTACTATATCTGGTCACTCCACCATTAGGGGAGTGCCGGAGCAACGTTTTCTATCATTGCTACATCCGGTTCTGTGCCTGTTCTGTCTGCGCTGCGTCTGCAGTCTCTGTGCTTCGCTGATACTGTTTGTCTCCTCAGATCATTACTAACCCGTATCTGGCTAATCTGGACAATCTCGGCTATTACTGGCGCAAGTGTCATCCCGTTCCGCCATCAGCCATCCGTACCCGTGGACCGTGACAAGGTCACTGAAGCCAGCCTTCTACCATCCGTTCTGGACCAGGACCTTACCCTTCTCCGTCAAGAACTTTCCACGGACTCTGTTATACTTGTTACCCTTTTGGTCCCTCTGGGACAGCTGCCACGTGTCCAGGGTCTAACTGGAGGTAGCACCTGTGTCCTCCGGGTATTCCATTCTGGTCCTGTTCGAGGGGCCTTACTACGGGTACTCGGGCTCACTAGTTACGCCCCCTTCGGAGCCCCCCGGACCGCGGTCTCGAGGTTCCACGTTAAAAAATAAAAACGAATGTGAACTTCACCACCTCTGCCTCTGCTTCCATTCGTTACAGATTGCTCCGGCCATGGAACCCGCTGGATCCCAGAGACCTCCGACCACGGATCTGTGCCAGGAGGTGGCCCGTTTGGGAGTTCAACAGGACAAGATCACGACTTATCTACGCAGCTTGTCTACCCGCATGGATTCCCTAGGGTCCTCGTCTGCACCTGACTCTTCTATCAATATTCAGGTACCAGTTCCCATGGCAAATCAAGGTCCCCATCTGGCGGCTCCTACCCGTTTCCAGGGTGATCCTACTCTGTGTCGGGGTTTCCTCAATCAGTGCACTCTACACTTCGAAATCTTGGGGCATATGTTTGCTTCTGACTGAGCCAAGGTGGGCTTCATCATGTCACACCTGGGAGGAGAAGCTCTCGCCTGGCTAAACCCGCTATGGGAGAGAGGGGATCCGGTGGTTAACGATCTTCAATCTTTCCTAGAGGCTTTTCGCAGGACTTTCGATGAACCTGGTCGTACCACTTCGACTGCATCAGCTCTGCTCCGCCTCCGCCAAGGTACTCTCACGGTAGCTCAGTATGCTGTTAAATTCCGCACCCTCTCGTCTGAATTATCGTGGAACAATGAGGCCCTGGTTGCTAACTTCTGGGAAGGCCTATCCGGAAGAATCAAGGATGAGCTGGCGGGACGGGACAGACCTACTCTCTTGGAAGAGCTAATATCCTTGGCAACCCGAATTGACCTGCGTTTTCAGGAGCGCTCCATGGAGATCAAGCGGGACAAAAGGTCCTATCACCTGGACTCTAGTTTGTACAAAACAGGTACTTCACCCTCCGCCTCCGAGGCCATGGAGGTGGACCATGTAAGTTTGGCCACCCGCCGCCTGGAGGCACGTCGCAAGGAGGGAAGTTGTTACTACTGCGGTAGTTCTGAACATTTGATTCATTTCTGTCCTAAAAAGTCAGGAAACTCCAGTGCCTAGGTCCGGTAGGAGGGGCCAACCTAGGTAAAGAGCAGTCCTCTCCCTCTTTACACTCACTCTAGGTCAATCCGATGTCCTATGAGTGAGCAATAAAATTCCCATCCGTGAACAGTCCTGATCCTGACGAGGAGTTTCCTTGGAGAGCTAGCACGGGAACCTTCATCCATCCAGTTCAGAGCGAGTTTGTGGAGATTCTTTATTACGCGCTTTTACCCATCCACGTTCGCTCAGTCCAGCTGATCCTGCAGGGTGTTCCGGCCTCGTGGATGGCAAACACCTCCACAGCGAGACTGTCCAGTTTCAACCGAGGGGCAACCTCCGGGAGGTTATCCTCATGCCAAGGCTATAGACCAGGTTCATCACCATTTCAGGTTATTGGCTCGAGATTATCGAACAGTCCGTTCATTGGACAGACTGGGATTCTTCTTGTTGAGGGAGATACCCTGCATGATATCGTGTCTAAATTCAAACACGGTAATAACGCCTTATCCATTGCCTGATACCGCAGGGTTGCCTCCGCCATGGTCCTTCTCTGACGCTTTGGACACAAGAGGCTAAACTACCTCACAGAGGTGTAACTGACAGAAAGCTTCATCCCAGGAGCATCACCCCCTAGCAAAGTTTATCCCATTCACCAGCAATGACCAGCCTGTCGGACTACATTCAGAGAATTTGCTAAGGAATTTTCGAATCCATCGTCACCGGCAGATCTGTGATTTTCTTTGTGAAGAAAAAGGAGCGTGTGTAATGTATGTAGTACAGTTCATATAGCGTCTTGTGCTTGGGTGCGATGAAAATACATGAGACACAGGTTTGATATAAAAATGTCTTGTATTCCTTCATACAAGTTGGCAAAAATAGTCACACAGTTTGCAGACACAGAGCAGAAGACACAGCAGGCCAGAGTAATCTAAGCTCAGCAATCACTCTCCACAACAGGTTCAGGATCTTCTTCTCTGTTACCGTAAGTCCATGCAAACGTGGGTCTTTCAAAGAGCAGGGTTCAGAGTCCACAAGTGCTTCAGAGTTCCTCAGTAGGAATAGCTGGAGTACAGGTCCAAGGCTTTAGGAGTCAGGTCACAGGTTCACTGCAGGCTAGATTCTGAAGCACTGATTGCTCAGCTGTGGCTGCTTAAGAAGCAAAGGAGAGAATCAGGGCGGGAACATGCAAGCTGGAAACTCCATTCTGACTGAGGGCAAGATAGCTGCAGCAAGACAGAAAGTAAAATGGCTGACGAACAAACTGAGTTTCAGGAACATGTACACAGAACTTACATTACTCCCCCCTTAGGGACAACCTCCGGATGACCTCAGACCAGGCTTGTGTGGGTACCTCTGATGAAACTGACGGAGCAAGCGAGGAGCATTAACGTTATTGACTGGTTCCCATGAGTTGTCCTCCACTGGGTAGCCCTGCCATTTAATCAGAATATTGTAACTGATTTCTATACAACCTGGAATCTAAAATCCTTTCCACCACAAATTCTTCCTGACCATCGACTAGCACTGGGTCAGGGCAAGGAGAAGAACGTCCAGGAAACGTATTGGGTGTCGCAGCCTTTAGTAGGGATACATGAAAGACAGGTGGATTCTCATAGTTCTGGGCAGTTGAAGACGACAAGCAACGGCACTTATAATTTTACTGATTTTATAGGGTCCAATGTACTTATGTCCCAACTTAGACGATGGAATCCTTAACTTAAGATTTCTGGTTGACAGCCAGACCAAGTCTCCTACCTTGAAAGCTGGTGCAGGTTTACGAAATTTATCTGCTGCTTTCTTGTACCATTCCTGAGCCGATTCCAGATTCTCCTTTAGAAGATCCATATTCTTCTGTAAAGACGTGATTCTTTCAGCCACTGCTGGTAAAGGCGTTTCTATGGGAAATCGTGGTAGAATGTTAGGATGATAACCTAGATTAGAGTAAAAAGGAGACTGCTTAGTGGAGGCACTCTGAGAGTTGTTATAAGAGAACTCAGCTAATGGAAGTAGATCCACCCAATCATCCTGTAGGTGGCAGATAAAGCAGCGGAGATACTGCTCCAGGGTTTGATTGGTTTGTTCGGTCTGTCCATTAGTCTGGGGATGAAAAGCAGAAGAAAGGTTTACTTTAATGTCCAATGCTGCACAGAAATTTTGCCAAAACCTAGAAGTGAATTGCACCCCTCGATCCGAAATAACCTCATCCGGTACTCCATGTAAGCGAAACACATCTTTAATCATCAAATCTGATGTCTGTTTTGCAGTGGGTAAGCCGACACAAGGGATAAAATGAGCTGCCTTTGTTAGACGGTCAACCACCACTAGAATGGTGTTCTTCCCTTGAGAGGTTGGTAACTCCACAATGAAGTCCATAGAAATGGATCCCCACGGGCGGGACGGGGTGGGAAGAGGCTGTAACAGACCAGTTGGTGAGGAGCGAGGTGTTTTGCATCTTGCACAGACTTCACATGAAGTGACATAGTTTAAAACATCCTTCCTGCAAGTGGGCCACCAAAAGAAACGAGAAAGAAATTCCTGTGTCTTTAGAATTCCTCTATGCCCAGCTATCTTGGAATCGTGAATGAGTTGCAATACTCTCAATCTGACTGTTTCAGGAATATACAGGCGTTGTCCCTGAATCCACACACCATTCTTAAAGACAAGACTTACGTCCCTTGGGGGTTGTGCCAAAAAGGAATCCGCATGGTATGCTTCCTTGATGTCCTTAAGTAGGTCTTGATTATGAATTACTCCTAGGAATCTAGAGTCAGGAAGAATAGTCTTAGGAGGAGTAATTGGACGTGTCTCTGCTGAGTAAATCCTAGAGAGTGCATCAGCCTTTCCATTGCGCGATCCTGGTCTATAAGAAATGATAAAATTAAATTGGTTTAAGAAAAGATTCCAGCGAGCCTGGCGAGGAGTCAGGCACTTAGCCGACCTGATAAACTCAAGGTTACGATGGTCTGTCAGGACGACTATTTGCTGTGCAGCTCCCTGAAGAAGGTGTCTCCATTCTTTGAAGGCGGCAATAATGGCCAACAACTCTCTATTGCCCACATCGTAGTTCCTCTCAGCCGAAGACAACTGCTGGGAAAAGAAGGCACAGGGATGCAAGACATTCTTCTCACCTGTTCTCTGAGAGAGTATAGCTCCAACGGCACAGTCTGAAGCATCCACCTCTATTATGAAGGCAAGCTCGGGGTTGGGATGTACTAGATAGGTGCAGTGGTAAATTTATCTTTTAGACGGGAAAATGCTTCCTGGGCTTGGGGAGTCCAGGAGAACCTAGACTCTTTCCGGGTAAGTTGGTGATAGGTGACACTACCTCAGAGAAATTTCTAATGAAACGTCTATAGAAGTTGGCAAACCCGATGAAGCGCTGTACCTCCTTCACATTTCTAGGACTTGGCCAATCCTTGATGGCTTGGGTTTTGCTTCCATCCATACTAATTCCTTGTGTAGACAGTACATACCCCAGAAATTGAATTTCGGTCCTATGGAATTCACACTTTTCAAGTTTGATGTAAAGATGATTTTGTCTTAGACGTTCCAAGACCATTCTCACATGTCCATGATGTTCCTCTGTGGAGTTAGAAAAAATTAGAATATCATCCAAATAAATTACCACGAATGTATCTAGGAGATCCCTGAAGATGTCATTCACCAAGTGTTGGAAAGTGGCTGGGGCGGTACTCAGACCAAAAGGCATAACTAGATATTCAAAGTGTCCATAGCGTGACCTGAATGCAGTCTTCCATTCATCCCCAGGTCTAATACGGACTAAGTTATAGGCCCCACGAAGATCTAGTTTAGAGAAAATTTTGGCATGTCGCACTCTCTCCAATAACTCAGGGATTAAAGGCAATGGATAACGGTTTCTAATAGTAACCTTATTGAGTTCCCTATAGTCTACGCATGGTCTCAGAGATCCATCTTTCTTCTTTACAAAGAAGATGGGTGCACCTGCAGGAGATGAAGAGGGGCGTATGAAGCCCTTGGCTAGATTTTCATCTATGTAATCCTTTAAAGCCTTTAGCTCGGGCCCCGCCAGGGGGTAGATCTTACCAAAAGGTATCTCTGCTCCAGGCAATAATTCAATTGGACAATCATATGGACGGTGAGGAGGAAGCTGGTCAGCGTTCTTCTTGTCACATAAATCCACATAGTCCTGGTATACAGCTGGTAGTTCAGGGACTGACATGGTTCCTTTAGGAACAGAGCAAGCTGAAACTTTTGGACTCATCTGTTTCTCTGGAAAGTGTAATTCCTTGGTCTCCCAGTTAATGGTAGGATTCTGAGCCTGCAGCCATGGTAGCCCTAGAATAATGGGAAAGTGGGGAGAAGAGATAAGCATAAAGGACAGTTTCTCTTGATGATCTTTACCCATAAGAACCTCAAAGGCTCTGTTTCCTGATCCACTGGTCCAGAGGTCAGCAGGGAGCCATCCACAGTTTCCATCTGTACTGGAGTAGCCTTCTTCACTGAACGTATCCCCTGTTTCAGAGCAAAGGAGACATCCATAAAATTTCCACTTGCCCCTGAGTCGATCATAGCAGAGCTAGACACCCAAGCTGAGTCAACCCAGAGTTTGATGGAAAGAAAGCAATGAGAATTGTTTTTCTTACAACTCAGCTGGGACACCGCTGAGGAAACTTGAAAAATGGCAGCGTTTACACAGTCAACGTCCTCAGAGGTAACGGAGTTTAAGTCCGAGAAATCAAGATCTGTTGCTGCAGATCTCTCTGGAGCCTGAGGCTCGGACCTGACAGATCCCCTCTCGCAACACTCACAATGAATGAGTGCTGCAGTAGTCTTACGAGAACGGCTGGGGCAGTTTATAATGAAGTGCCCTGACTTACCACAATAGAAACATAGATTCTCCTTAAAACGATGTTCCTTGCGTGCATCACTAACCCGTCGTTGTAAAGAGTCTACCTGCATGGGTTCAGGTTCAGGTTCCCGTGTAATCCTACTCAAAGGTTCCTTAGCTGGAGAGGAAGGTAGGAAAAGGTTAGTGCGATTGCTTTCGAACCATCTCTCTTGCCTGCGTTCAGTCAGACGAGTATCAATACGGATGCAGTAGTTAATAAAGTCACCTAACGCAGTGGGAGGGTCGGCACGAGCAAGTTCATCCTTAATCAGTGGAGATAACCCCTTTCGAAAAATAGATTTTTTGGCGGAACTGTCCCAGGTGGTATCAAGGGCCCATCTCCTGAAATCCAAGGCATATTCAGCTACCGAGTGCTTACCTTGGCGCAAAGCTAACATGGCTGCTTCAGCTGTTGCACCTCGATTGGGGTCATCAAACACCTGCCCCATGGCTGAAATAAAAGCATCAAGGTGATTCAAACAATCATCCTCAGTCTCAATCAGAGGGTTTGCCCACATCAAAGCCTTGTTGGTAAGCAACATAATTATAGTAAGCACCTTAGATCGTTCAGTGGGAAATTGTGAAGCATGTGCAGAAAAAAAAAGATTGCATTGATTAATAAATCCCCTGAATTTCTCACGTTCACCGCCAAAACGAAAAGGGGGCAACTTGGGAATCCCAGAACTCGGGGCTACGGCAGGAGTCTGGACTCGCTCCTCTAGAACTTCAATCCTGGCTCGCAAATCCTGGGCAGTCTGTCCAAACACTTGCAAATTGTGATTAGTGAGGTCCTGTAGGCTTGAAAAACGGGTCTTTATATTCTGCAAATCTGTAAGGATATTATCAGTCACTCCGCAAAGTTCCTTTATGCGGGCCTCCATTTTCCAGATCTTTTAAGACAGGAGTACTGGAAGAAGAGGAGAGGAGAAAAAAAAAAACAATAGTGTTTACCTGTGGTAACACTGCAGAGAGAAAAAAAAAATTAAGGGAACTGCTCACCTGGAATGGTTGTGAGAAGTCACAACCACTATCATCACAGAAAGTTCACCCGGACATCTGATATCCACAGTTACAGCAGACAAAAAAGAGAAAAGAAAAAAAAAAACAATAGTGTTTACCTGTGGTAACACTGCAGAAAAAAAAACACTTAAGGGAATTGCTCACCTGGAATGGTTGTGAGAAGTCACAACCACTGTCATCACAGAAAGTACAACCGGACATCCGATATCCACAGTTACAGCAGACACAGCCTTTCCAGACCCAGCAGACACTAACATTTGGCTTCAGAATCTTGTAATGTATGTAGTACAGTTCATATAGCGTCTTGTGCTTGGGTGCGATGAAAATACATGAGACACAGGTTTGATATAGAAAGTCTTGTATTCCTTCATACAAGTTGGCAAAAATAGTCACACAGTTTGCAGACACAGAGGCAGGAGACACAGCAGGCCAGCGTAATCTAAGCTCAGCAATCACTCTCCACAACAGGTTCAGGATCTTCTTCTCTGTTACCGTAAGTCCATGCAAACGTGGGTCTTTCAAAGAGCAGGGTTCAGAGTCCACAAGTGCTTCAGAGTTCCTCAGTAGGAATAGCTGGAGTACAGGGTCCAAGGCTTTAGGAGTCAGGTCACAGGTTCACTGCAGGCTAGATTCTGAAGCACTGATTGCTCAGCTGTGGCTGCTTAAGAAGCAAAGGAGAGAATCAGGGCGGGAACATGCAAGCTGGAAACTCCATTCTGACTGAGGGCAAGATAGCTGCAGCAAGACAGAAAGTAAAATGGCTGACGAACAAACTGAGTTTCAGGAACATGTACACAGAACCTTACAGACGGATCCTTGCGGCCCTGCATTGACTATCGGGGTCTAAATCAAATCACGGTAAAAAACAGGTATCCATTGCCTCTTATTTCAGAGCTGTTTGATCGTCTCCGAGGGGCCAAGGTCTTCACCAAATTGGACCTCAGAGGGGCCTACAACCTGATTCGAATCAGAGAGGGAGACGAATGGAAAACAGCCTTCAACACCCGTGACGGCCACTATGAATACCTGGTAATGCCATTCGGCCTAAGCAATGCACCTGCGGTTTTTCAGGAATTTGTTAATGACATTTTCAGGGACTTGCTCTATACTTGTGTCGTGGTTTACCTGGACGATATTTTGATTTTTTCTGCTGACTTGACGTCTGTCACGCTGTCTAATGATATGACTACAATGTCAGTAAACTATTTATACAGGAACCACACTCTATACAACATATAGTTTAGCAACATAAGAATGTAAGTATAAAATAGATTTACCTGACACAATATCAGCAGAACTTAGGGTTAATCTTGAGGACTAGATGTGCAGAGACGATATCAGTTGAACTCAGGGTTAATCTTGAGGACTTGATGAGCTGTAACAGGAAAGAGGAGGACCGGGGTCTAACCTGACCCTACACTGGGGTCCTAACTAATCCCTTACCTTGGAGGTACTGATAATGGTTCAGAGGTCCAAGTCTCCAGCCTAACCCTGTCTCCTATCAGACCCTGAACCCTGTAATCAGTCCTAAGAAGGATCCTGATTACCACCAAAGGGATATGGGCTGATCTCAGCTAAATACACAGATTAGACATATAAGACAGACAGGATAGCACTCTCTTGCATACACACTCAAACACCGAAGGAACATAAATGGTCTGGGAAATAAACTCTAAGCAAGTTAAGCTTAAAACAACTAAGGAGCTCTCAACTAGAGTATATACAGATTCATTCCTATCTGTGGTCTGCATGAAGTGTTTCACTGGCAACTCCCAAAGCAGACAACCAGAAACTTAAAGGAAACCAATCAACAAATAATCAATTGCAGCCGGGAGAAACTGCACCCAGTCCCAGCACCGAGCACAGACAGAATTAACTCCCTAGCTGCCAAACACAAAGAAACAGCAACTCAGCTGTGAGAAGTCAAAATGTGCAACCGCGACGATCTTCGTGGCAATGCACACATGACAACGTCACACCGGAGGCAAGTACGCCTGGTCTTACAAAGACTGAGAGAGAACAGGCTCAATGCCAAATATGAGAAATGCCTCTTTGAGCAGTCCTCTTTGCCTTTCCTTGGGTACATTGTATCTTCCACAGGATTAAAGATGGATCCGGAGAAGTTGTCTGCAGTTCTCAACTGGCCTCGTCCGTCTGGGCTAAAAGCCATACAAAGGTTCCTCGGATTCACCAATTACTACCGGCAATTCATTCCACACTTTTCCACCCGAGTGGCTCCAATCACAGCCTTAACCCGGAAAGGTGTAAACTCTAAGGAATGGTCCTCCGAGGCAGAAGAGGCCTTTGTTTCTCTCAAAAAAGCCTTCGCTTCCGCACCCGTTCTCCATCGTCCTAATTCAAGTGAGCAATTTTTTCTTGAAGTTGACGCTTCTTCCATAGGTGCAGGAGCAGTTCTGACCCAGAAGTCGTCTACCGGGCGGATGATCTCGTGTGTTTTTTTTTCCAAGGTTTTTTCTCCTGCAGAAAGGAACTACTCTGTCGGTGATCGCGAACTGTTGGCCATCAAATTGGCTCTGGAGGAATGGAGACATCTTCTTGAAGGAGCTCATCACCAGGTAATCATATTCACCGACCATAAAAACCTTGCCTATCTCCAATCTGCTTTAAGACTGAATCCCCGTCAGGCCCGTTGGGCATTATTTTTTGCCCGTTTCAATTTTGTACTTCATTTCCGTCCAGCTGACAAGAACATGAAGGCAGACGCACTCTCTAGGGCCTTCTTGCCTCCCGAACTGGAGGAGGAACCTCAGCACATTATTGAACCTTCTAGGTTAGTCTCTGTTGCCTCCACTGATCTGGCCCGGCTTCCTCCTGGGAAGACTTTCGTGTCTGCTTCTGACCGTACTCGTGTTCTGCGCTGGGGTCATTCTTCTAAGTTGGCTGGCCATGCTGGTCAGAAAAAGACGCAGCAACTCATCTCCCGGTATTACTGGTGGCCTACCATGGTCAAGGATATCCAGGAGTTCGTCACAGTATGTCCTTCATGTGCTCGTAACAAAACTGTTAAACATCTACCAGCCGGCAGGCTTCTGCCTCTTCCGATTCCGTCCGCTCCCTGGCAGCACATCGCAATGGATTTCATCACGAATCTTCCCATCTCTTCTGGCTGCTCAGTGGTATGGGTTGTGGTGGACCACTTCTCTAAAATGGCTCACTTCGTTCCGCTATCTGGCCTCCCGTCTGCTCCAGAACTGGCCACTCACTTCATCCAGCACATCTTTCGTCTACATGGATTTCCTCTCCACATCGTGTCCGACAGGGGTGTCCAGTTCACCTCTAAGTTCTGGAGAGGACTCTGTAAAATGGTAAAAATTGAACTAGATTTTTCTTCTGCATATCATCCCCAGTCTAATGGGCAAGTGGAGAGGATCAATCAAATCCTGGCTGGATACCTGCGTCACTTCGTCAACGCTCATCATAATGACTGGGTAGAATTACTGCCCTGGGCGGAATTCTCCTACAACAATCAAGTAAGTGAATCTTCTGGAAAGTCTCCCTTTCAGATTGTGTTTGGACTGCAACCCGGAATTCCTCTTCCTGTCTCGGGATTGTCGGATGTTCCGGCAGTCGATACCTTGTCAAAGAATTTCTCGGACATTTGGAGAGAGACCAGGTCGGCTTTGGAGAAAGCTTCTCAACGTATGAAAACGCATGCGGACAAAAGACGTTTGGAGGCTCCCATCTTTCGTCCAGGAGACAAGGTATGGCTCTCCTCCAAGTACATCCGTCTGAAGTTACCATTGTACAAATTGGGTCCTCGTTTCATTGGCCCCTTTGAAGTTTTGAGACAGATCAACCCGGTCTCTTATAAACTGAAATTGCCTAATTCTCTAAGAGTACCTAACTCCTTTCATGTTTCCCTCCTCAAACCAGTAGTGTTGAGCTCCTTTTTTAAGGACCCGGGTACACTCCTGATCCGGTCTCTGAGGATGATGTTTTTGAGGTGAAACATATCTTGGCCTCTAAGCGAGTAAGAGGTAGGATCTATTACCTGGTGGACTGGAAGGGTTTTGATCCTGAGGAGAGGTCTTGGGAGCCTAAAGAGAACATCCAGGCCCCTCTTCTTCTTAAAAGATTTCACGCAGGCTTGAAAAAGAGGGGAGTAAAGAGGGGGATACTGTTACACCCGGTCCCAGCGCTGCCTCTGCACTCCGTTCTGCTCACTCACCTGTTCCTCGGGCTGTCCCTCTGCGGCGGTCTGTGTGTGGGCTGGGGTCTCCTGTCCCATCTGCTCTCCGGCGTCCTGAGTCCTTCTCCACTTCCTGGCACGCTGCTGGCAGGCCTCCAGACAGTCGGCTTAGGACGCGAGGCCGCGCCCACCGCCTCTCTTAAAGGGGTAGCGTGCATCTTTTGAAATAGCTAATTATCCAATGGCTGCGCACTCAGTACTATATCTGGTCACTCCACCATTAGGGGAGTGCCGGAGCAACGTGTTCTATCATTGCTACATCCGGTTCTGTGCCTGTTCTGTCTGCGCTGCGTCTGCAGTCTCTGTGCTTCGCTGATACTGTTTGTCTCCTCAGATCATTACTAACCCATATCTGGCTAATCTGGACAATCTCGGCTATTACTGGCGCAAGTGTCATCCCGTTCTGCCATCAGCCATCCGTACCCGTGGACCGTGACAAGGTCACTGAAGCCAGCCTTCTACCATCCGTTCTGGAGCAGGACCTTACCCTTCTCCGTCAAGAACTTTCCACGGACTCTGTTATACTTGTTACCCTTTTGGTCCCTCTGGGACAACTGCCACGTGTCCGGGGTCTAACTGGAGGTAGTACCTGTGTCCTCCGGGTATTCCATTCTGGTCCTGTTCGAGGGGCCTTACTATGGGTACTCGGGGCTCACTAGTTACGCCCCCTTCGGAGCCCCCCGGACCGCGTTCTCGAGGTTCCACATTAAAACATAAAAACGAATGTGAACTTCACCACCTCTGCCTCCGCTTCCATTCATTACAACCTGATTCTACAAATAATGATCTACCTAGGGGATTCTTTACGTGTGGACACTGCAGGGCATGCAATAATATGAGGAAATCCCTCTCTTTCACCAATGCAGACGGGTCTAGAAAATATGAGATTAGGAAACATCTAACATGTTCATCTAAAGGGGTTATATATCGTGCTACCTGCCCATGCAAATTGATATATGTGGGTCTGACTACCCGCGAATTGAAAATTCGAGTTAGGGAGCATATAAGAGATATTGAAAAGGCTAAATCAATTGATGAAATTTCTCAATTAAAAACCTTACCAAGACATTTCAAAACTCATCATAATTCCAATTCCAAAGGACTTATCTTTATGGCAATTGATCAAATCAATCTGGGTATACGAGGTGGAGATCTGGGCAAAATTCTTGCTCAATTAGGCCGGCATCACACTACCGAGTTTGATGCGAGTTAGTCGCACGACTAACTCGCATCAACACCCGGTACGGCCGCCCGCTCCCAGACCAGAGTGCGCGGCTGCATGTATTTCTGTGCCGCCGCGCACTCTGGTCCGAGAGCGGGCGGCCGTGCCGGGTGTTGATGCGAGAAAGTTGTGCGACTAACTCGCATCAAACTCGGTAGTGTGACGCCGGCCTTAGAAAGTAAATGGATTTACCGCCTCCAAACCATTTCACCTCAGGGCTTAAATGAAAATCTTGGCTTTAGTTCCTTTTTGTAATGTACATCCGTTTTTATCGGTTTTTCTAGGTGTTTTTTTAGGTGTTTTTAATTTTGTATATGTGTATTAAAACTTTTGGATACTCACCCTGTGTGTTTCTATTTAAGAATTAAGACGTCTTTTGGTCAAATGATGTTACTGTTGAAGTAGTGAAGGAACCCTCAATTTGAATAACTCACTGCAGTTCCGAAGAATCAACTACAACGGAGAACATTGTATTTCTGAATTAAGGACCACAATGGACGATTCTGGGACATAATAAATAATTTTTGTTTACTCCATATTTACAATAGCATTTCTTTATATTATTATCATTTATTTATTTTTATTATTGTTTTTTTATTTATTTTTCATTTTTTATTTTTTTGTCATTATTTTCATTATTAATTATCATTTTTTATTTTTATTATTGTTTGTTTATCTTTTTTTTTTTTGTGTATATTTCTAGGGATATATAGTTCATTTATATTATATTCCCCTTTTTGCATTATTTATTACAATACACATGTGTATAACTGTATATCCTATATTAATTAGTTCTAATTCTATATATGTAGGTATGGTTCATTCCTTATAATATTATTATTTACTTATCTTTATTATTTTATTTACTATTATTTATCCCAAGAATTTCTATATATATACCGATAATCGGATATGTCCATGTGTGAGCCCTTTTGTAACACGATAGTGTTTCTCCTCCTAGATTCAGCGTAAGGCAGCGCCGAGCTGCTAGGAATAGTGTTTTCCCCTTCCCCTTCCTTTCCCTGCCTTGAGTCCGCCCCTAACTACAGTTTCCAATGTAAACAGATCGTAGGTACGGCGCAGAGGTGACCGTACCCTCTGACTTCCGGAGGCGCTCCAATATGTGACGTCAGTGGAGTTACTGACGCCACGGAGCGGTCTGTAGAAGTCCCCTTAGCCTAAGGGGCGGTACCCGGCGCTGTGCACTCCAATATACATCCAATGACCTGCGTCTTGTCTACATACCCTTATCAGGGCTGAGCATATAAAATCCTCCCAACACCTGACCGGTGCACGCC
>JARQOD010005669.1:0-46830 GCA_033576555.1 Oophaga sylvatica
AAAAAGTTAATTTCAGTGCTGGAGTAGTTGAGTGTTAAGTTGAGGGTTTTGGATGAAATTGGTTGAATTTTTCTGGAACGTCTTTGCTGTTGTTCAGACTCCGTCCGGATTAAAATTGTCATCAAGTACGGTAGTAGGGCCGAGGCCTGATGGGACTTGGGGGGAAAAAAAAGTCGCTTTCAAGCTTGGCCATGAAAAATTTTGCTCTGTGGAGCCATTTTCTTCCCATAGCTGTGCCAGTCTCTGAAAATAGATTTGTTGAAATTTCAAAGTAATTGTGGGTGAGGATAAATTTTGTGAGTTTCCCAAGAATAACATCATTCCCGGTGTTTTCCCATGAAGACTTTGCAGGCTTTAATCCTCCTGGTGTGGGATATTAAGTACAAAGATTCCCCACGTCCATGGTGGCCAGGTGGTTCCTTCTGGTAGGGGACCTATTTGAGTTTATTCAGTAGGTAGTTGTGGTCCTGAATGTACTGGGTGTATCCTTTACCAGGGGTTTAAAATCCCTCTACCCATCCAGATACCTGCTCAGTAAGGGTTGTCCACACATAAAATAACGGCCTCCCCTGGATTCCCAGCTTTGTGGATTTTGGGAAGCATTAAAATTCCCTGTTCTTGGACTTTCTGGTATCGGGGTCATCAGCTCTTATGGATTTGTCAGACAGACAAGATACCAACTTGCTTAGTTCCTTTAATTCCTGTGTTGGGTTCGACTCCAGTTTTCTTTTGTACGGGTGCCCCGTATTTTTCTGTTTGCTTCCTTAATATAGTCTGAGTGTTCATCAGGACTATTCACCTCCCTTGTCAGAGGTTTAATGATGTTTTTCTTTTGTTGGTTTTCGGGGACTGTTGGCCTTTCTCTTCTGGACAGAGTTGGATGCTTGTCCTTGTTGGTGGCTATGATGGTGGATTTTAAAAAGTCTGAATGAGTCTAATATTTATCCAAATGGGGGTTACGTCCAGGTGGAGGTGTCCAGTCTGACCTTTTTGGGTTGTTGGGTCCCTTTTCCTTCAGTACAAGTGTTTTCTGGATCTTCTGTATCTTAAGTATTCCCTCAGGCCATCCCGAAAAATGTTCCATATCACTGCAGAGTTCGGTTTTATCCAGGGCCTAGTAGGACAAAATGGGTCCTCTAAAAGCACAGCAAGCTCCATTTTGTTGGGTTTGTAATCTGAGAGATTGTGACACAGTTAGATGCTTTTGTGTCTGGAATGGAGTGGTTGTCAGAGTTGTCAGGTTTGTTTTGTATCTGTTTGTATAGAGTCCGGAATGGAGGGCGCAATCTGTGTAGTTTCTTTTCCTTGTTTTGAATTCAGGAAGGTCCGTTTTATTATAGTTTGTTGTAATTTTTGCTCTGTGTTTTCTGTAAGTTTTTTCCTCAGGTTTCAAATTGCCCTTGGACTTTACTCCTTAGCTGTGCAGAATGAAAAAAGGGGTTCCTTAGTCTTTCAGAAGTCTGTGACAAAGGTTTTGTGTTTTAATGGGATTTTAGGTGTGAAGAATTGGGTTTGTAATCCAGAGTCCTTTGGGAATTAGATTCTCCTTTTTGCTTTTAGTTAAGAAAAAAAATTCGCTGTCCTTTTGTGCACGTTTTTCAGAAGTGTTTTAGTTCCATAAAGTGCGGTACATTTTTGGTATCCTCCATTTTGATATAGGAAAGATGTGTATCTTGTACCGGTTAGCCAGTGATAGAAAAATATTTAGATTGAGAGTCCTCAGTGGTTGATACCTTTTAATGGCTAACTGAAAAGTGGTCACAAATTGCAAGCTTTCGAGATACCCCGGTCCTTCATCGGCAAAGACTAAAACAAAAACTGAAGAATCACATTTATATATACACAAGGGACTCAGGAAAGTGCAAAGGAAAGGGACAAGTGACGTGAAGCAGAATGTCATTAGCAGGGATTGAACATAAATATTGGAAACGTCATAGATAAGGAGAGAGTTTTTTTACCTCTGATTGGGGTCTGGTGTTTGTTTTGATGCCCCTAAAGGTCAGAGACGCAGTTCCTTAATTGATAAGAATGACATGAATCCATTTTGACACGTTCATTTTCCGCAACTAAGGTGTCAAAGGTCATCATAAGTTTGTTTCCCAAACCTTTCTATCTTTCTCAATTTGATTAGATTTTAATACCAGTAATTATATCCATTTGCTATGACCCCGGGATACAAAATGTTTTGCCCCAGGTAAATCCATTCTTTTTTCTCTTATCGTTGGCATGAGAATTCATCCTTGTTCTCAGTTTTTTGCCGGTCTCCCCACATTACAGCCCCCCGTTTACATTTAGTAATATAAAAAAGGTAACCCATTAGATTGATGCACTGAAAGTACTGGGATCTTGTAGTCCTGATGGGAGTTGGGTATCTTTTCTTGTCCGTGGTTTATTATAGTGCACATGTTTTACACTTTTTTTCTGTTTCAAGGAAAGGTTTTCCTGCAGCTGTTGGGGAGGGACAGGGGCTTCTGCAATGATGCTTTTAGATTTGGGGGCTGCCTAAAACATAGTAGTGGGGGGTTGGAAATATGGATTGTAATCGGGCAAACTTTTTGTAGTAAAGGTTGTAGTTTCCGTGCAGCTCCCTTAGCACTCCAGATTGGGGTTGTAGGTGACACTAAGGCACCCCGGTTTTTTCTTCTTTAGTTTTGTAATGTAGCAGGTGATTCTTGATATTCTGGTGGCTCTTGTAAATTTGGTTTTCAATTGTTCTTGGATGGTAGCCCTGGTTAAAAAAGTCTTTCTGAGGCGACCAAGGTGTTATTCCTATCCTGGGGTTGGAAAAATTACGGTTGTATTTTGATGGCTTTGGGGCTGTAGGGCTATAGAGTTTTTTTGTGTTTTGGATGGAAACTGTCCCATTTAGGTATGTTGGACGTCCAATTGGGGTTCTGATACAGGGATGTCTCTATTTCATTGTTCTTTACTAATGGTGGTGTCAAAAAGTTAATTTCAGTGCTGGAGTAGTTAGTGGTTAAGTTGATGGGTTTGGGTGAAATGGTTGAACTGTTCATGGAACGTCTTTAGCTGTTGTTCAGCTCCGCCAGATGATTAAAATGCATCAATTTTAGCGGGGAGTAAGGCCCAGGCCTGATGGGACTGAGGACAAAAAGTCGCTTTCAAGCTTGGCCATGAAAAGATTTTGCATACTGTGGGCCATTTTACTTCCCAACTGTGGGCCAGTCTCCTGAAGATAGATCTTGTTGTCAAATTCAAATAATTGTGGGTGAGGATAAATTTTGTGAGTTTCACCACAAACCAATTCCCTGGTTTCCCATGAAGACTTTGAGGCATTTAATCCATCCGGTGTGGGATATTAGAGTACAAAGATTCAGTCCATGGTGGCCAGGATGGTTCCTTTGGAGGGGACCTATTGCTGCTGTTTATTTCAGTGGTCGTTGTTTGAATGTACTGGGGGGTATCCTTTACCGGGGTTTTAGAAGCCCTTTACCCATCCAGTTACCTGCTAGAAAGGGTGTCCACACAAAAAATAATCGGCCCCCTGGATTCCCAGCTTTGTGGATTTTGGGAAGCATTAAAATGTCCCGTTTTGGCTTTTCTGGTATAGGTCATCACCCCTTATGGATTTGTCAACAGACAAGATCCCAACTTGCTTAGTTCCTTGTAATAGTCCTGTTTAGGTCCGCTCCAGTTTTCTGTGTAGCGTGTGTCCGTAATGTTGTTTGCTTCCCTTAATATAGTCTGATGTGTTCTTCATACTATTGCCCCTCCCTTGTCACAGGTTTAATGTGATTTCTTTTTTTGGTTTTCAGAGACTGTATGGCTTTTTTCTCCTGGCACTGATGTTGGATGCTTGTCTCTTGTTGGGTGGCTATAGGTGGATTTTATCAAATGTCGAGGGAGTCTATATATTTACCCAAAAATGGGGGTTACGTCCAGGTGGAGGTGTCCAGTCTGCCTCTTCTTGGTTGTTGGGTCCCTTTTCCTTCAGTCCCGAGTGTTTTCTGGAATCTTCTGTATCATTGAAGTATTCCCTCAGGCGCTCTCCTGAAAAAAATTTTTCCATTCATGCAGGGGTGAAAGTGTGATCTTCGTACCGGGTTAGCCAGTAATAAAAAAAATATTTAACTTGAGAGTCCTCAGGGGTTTGATCCCTTTTTTAATGGCTAACTGAAAAGATGGTAACAAATTCAAGCTTTCGAGATACTCCGGCTCTTCATCAGCAAAGATAGAAAAGGATAGAAAGTTTTATTGCCCTTGATTGGGGTCTGGTTTTGTGTTTTGTTGCCCTGGAAGGGCGAACGCAGATTCCTTAATTGATATGAAGAATAAATCCGTGTGATCAATTCATTTCCATCATAACGTGTCAAAGGTCATGATGACTTAATTCGAAACCTTTGTATTCTTTCTCATTTTGAAGTTTATTTTAATACCACTAATTCCTATCCTCCATGCATGACCGGGCAAACAAAAGTGTTTTTGCCACAGGTAAATCCATTATTTTTTCTCTTTTTTGTGTGGCGCGATAATTCATCCTTGTTCTCATTTTTTGGCCGGTCTCCCTCACTTGCCCCCTCCCTCATTGTCTTCCTATTCCTGTCCCCGGGTTTGTTTTGAAAATATGTGATTCTTCATTTTTTGTTTTTGTCTTAGCCTGATGAAAGAGACCTGGAGTTCTGGAAAGTTTGGGAAATTTTTGTTACCTATTTTCAGTTAGCTATTAACGGTATCAACCACAGGGGGACTCTCATATAAATATTTTTCTATTCTTGGGATTGAATTCATCATTTTATTGTCCCTAGTAAAACTTCATTTATTTTTCGGGTTGGAGTACATACTTTTGCAATGGCCACGTAACAAGGCAATAACTAAATTTATTTTATGCCTACACCTCCTTGCCCCTGGGCTTTCAACACCGCCAGTTGCTGCCCAGAAGTGTTAGATGCACAGATGAAAACAATGCTGATGTGTTTGTGGGGTTCAGTAACGCCTGCTGTTCCCGCTTTTGGTTGGCAAAAATTACTGCTGCAACTACAACTTCAAAAATTCAAAAAATCTCATACTAGGCCTTTCCTACCCCCCTTGACCTGGGCTTCAACACGCCAGTTTTCTTCTCAGAAGTGTTAGATGCACGATGAAAACAAACGCTGATGTGTTTGTGGGGTCAGTAAAAGCCCGCTTTCCCCTGCTGTGTGTCCGGGGAAAAATTACTCTACTACCTAATCATGGTGAAAAAAACGACATGTAATGTCTAGTGCTACACATAAAATGAGGCTACCACCCCGATTTCTAAGCGTAAACATTTGAAACGTCAACTTTTTAAAAACCAATAAAATATTAGTCTTTGTCACAAAATTTTGTAACAAAAAAATTGGACATATTATTACAATATGCACATGTCGAAACAAATGCAAACCAAAAGCCTACTTATTATGGATATGATGGTCAACCTTGGCACTCCCATACTTAGACAAATCCAACTCACACATGCTCAAATGCTGCAATGTTGTAATGCATTTAAAGTGGTTGAAAATTTGACAAACTGTGCAGTGCGAAGGTTAACTTCGTGTTCTTGCCTTTTAAATAAAAGCATACAAGTAAATTAAATTAATCCAATGTTGATTAAGGGACGTTATGTAAACCCCCTAATATTGTGCAAACAATGCATGTAGGAATAGTCTCTTCAACATTACTTATATTTTGTTTTAAAAAATACATATTTAATTAAAAGTTAACAGCCCAATCATAAAGGTCCTTCATTTAAACAGATAACCTAACAAAAATCATCATTACCTTGGTAAAGCAATAGTGATATCACAATAGCAAAAAAATCCTGTAAGTGGTGCTGAAAGAACGACAACGATAGAATAGGTGAATGTATCTATTTTTCAGACTGAAAAGCGACCCTTAAATGTCGATTTTAAAACTGTACCTTAACAAAACAGCCTGTGCCCACCCACACTCGTTTTTCTTGTAGTTGTTATGTAATAGGGCAATGCGTGTATGTTTCATCATAGGGTGCATGTTTAAATTGAAAAAGCAGTCATGACAACCCTTTTGTTGTCGGTACCTTGCGTTTATGAAGATGCGCACCTGAATGTTAGTCTGCGTCATAAGACGAAGCCTCCAATACCCAACGATTCACAGCGGAAGCCAGTCTGTGCGTCAAAACAAAGGCCCCAACCATACATGCACGTAACCTTTTATAAAATTTTAAAAAAAAAATTGTAGTATAAGCACACTTTTTGAGTACAGATTACATCGCCATTCACCATCTGTGGCTTGCAGTTTTCATCTATATATACCTTATCTATCCGTTGTCAGCTTGCAAGTCCACAGTCAGGCATAAATATCTGTTTTCACTCTGCACTATGCACTTTTTAAATTTTTTGTTTGTTAATATAAATGATTGGCACATATTATCAGTATTAACATGATGGAAATTTTAGATATTTTTTAAAAATTTTTTAGTGATATTATTCACCAAATGTAAAGTTTTATGAATGTCAAAGATAACTTGTAATGCTGATTATGTTTTTAAGTCAGCCATTCATTGTCTACACAATAAAAATGGTGTACATACTGTTACTTAGCCATCATTAATGGATTCTGAGATGTACTTGTATGCTTTTATTTTAAACCGTATAGCAGATTATTTAACCTATTTTAATTGTGGTTTGCATTGCTTTTCAACATGTTAATGTATGCGTTTTATGTTTGTAAATTATTAATTTACATATATTTTTTTTAAGTTAAATCATCATCTTATGGTACTAAAGGTTTATATTTCTCTTGTTTGGAGTATAGAACATTTTTAATTGACACGTAACAAGGAAAATACTTGATATAGTATTTAAACATCCTCCTTGACCCTGGGCTCCACCATGTTCTCTTCTCATCCCTGGGCTACAACACCGCCAGTTGTTGCTCGGAAGTGCTGTTAGCACAGTCTACACTTGCTCCTGTGTTACTGGGGTTCAGTAATGTCAGCTGTTCCCCTGCTGTGTGTACGGCAAAAAGTCCTGCTGCCTCCACCATGTTCTCTTCTCATCCCTGGGCTACAACACCGCCGTTGTTGCTCGGAAGTGCTGTTAGCACAGTCTACACTTGCTCCTGTGTTACTGGGGTTCAGTAATGTCAGCTGTTCCCCTGCTGTGTGTACGGCAAAAGTCCTGCTGCCTCCACCATGTTCTCTTCTCATCCCTGGGCTACAAACACCGCCAGTTGTTGCTCGGAAGTGCTGTTAGCACAGTCAACACTTGCTCCTGTGTTACTGGGGTTCAGTAATGTCAGCTGTTCCCTGCTGTGTGTACGGCAAAAAGTCCTGCTGCCTCCACCATGTTCTCTTCTCATCCCTGGGCTACAACACCGCCAGTTGTTGCTCGGAAGTGCTGTTAGCACAGTCAACACTTGCTCCTGTGTTACTGGGGTTCAGTAATGTCAGCTGTTCCCCTGCTGTGTGTACGGCAAAAAGTCCTGCTGCCTCCACCATGTTCTCTTCTCATCCCTGGGCTACAACACCGCAGTTGTTGCTCGGAAGTGCTGTTAGCACAGTCTACACTTGCTCCTGTGTTACTGGGGTTCAGTAATGTCAGCTGTTCCCTGCTGTGTGAACGGCAAAAAGTCCTGCTGCCTCCACCATGTTCTTTCTCATCCCTGGGCTACAACACTGCCATTGTTGCTCGGAAGTGCTGTTAGCACAGTCTACACTTGCTCCTGTGTTACTGGGGTTCAGTAATGTCAGCTGTTCCCCTGCTGTGTGTACGGCAAAAAGTCCTGCTGCCTCCACCATGTTCTCTTCTCATCCCTGGGCTACAACACCGCCAGTTGTTGCTCGGAAGTGCTGTTAGCACAGTCAACACTTGCTCCTGGTGTACTGGGGTTCAGTAATGTCAGCTGTTCCCCTGCTGTGTGTACGGCAAAAGTCATGCTGCCTCCACCATGTTCTCTTCTCATCCCTGGGCTACAACACCGCCAGTTGTTGCTCGGAAGTGCTGTTAGCACAGTCTACACTTGCTCCTGTGTTACTGGGGTTCAGTAATGTCAGCTGTTCCCCTGCTGTGTGAACGGCAAAAGTCCTGCTGCCTCCACCATGTTCTCTTCTCATCCCTGGGCTACAACACCGCCAGATGTTGCTCGGAAGTGCTGTTAGCACAGTCTACATTGCTCCTGTGTTACTGGGGTTCAGTAATGTCAGCTGTTCCCCTGCTGTGTGAACGGCAAAAAGTCCTGCTGTCTCCACCATGTTCTCTTCTCATCCCTGTGCTACAACACCGCCACTTGTTTCTCGGAAGTGCTGTTAGCACAGTCTACACTTGCTCCTGTGTTACTGGGGTTCAGTAATGTCAGCTGTTCCCCTGCTGTGTGAACGGCAAAAAGTCTTGCTGCCTCCACCATGTTCTCTTCTCATCCCTGGGCTACAACACCGCCAGTTGTTGCTCGGAAGTGCTGTTAGCACAGTCTACACTTGCTCCTGTGTTACTGGGGTTCAGTAATGTCAGCTGTTCCCCTGCTGTGTGTACGGCAAAAAGTCATGCTGCCTCCACCATGTTCTCTTCTCATCCCTGGGCTACAACACTGCCAGTTGTTGCTCGGAAGTGCTGTTAGCACAGTCTACACTTGCTCCTGTGTTACTGGGGTTCAGTAATGTCAGCTGTTCCCCTGCTGTGTGAACGGCAAAAAGTCCTGCTGCCTCCACCATGTTCTCTTCTCATCCCTGGGCTACAACACCGCCAGTTGTTGCTTGGAAGTGCTGTTAGCACAGTCTACACTTGCTCCTGTGTTACTGGGGTTCAGTAATGTCAGCTGTTCCCCTGCTGTGTGAACGGCAAAAAGTCCTGCTGCCTCCACCATGTTCTCTTCTCATCCCTGGGCTACAACACCGCCAGTTGTTGCTCGGAAGTGCTGTTAGCACAGTCTACACTTGCTCCTGTGTTACTGGGGTTCAGTAATGTCAGCTGTTCCCCTGCTGTGTGAACGGCAAAAAGTCCTGCTGCCTCCACCATGTTCTCTTCTCATCCCTGGGCTACAACACCGCCAGTTGTTGCTCGGAAGTGCTGTTAGCACAGTCTACACTTGCTCCTGTGTTACTGGGGTTCAGTAATGTCAGCTGTTCCCCTGCTGTGTGTACGGCAAAAAGTCCTGCTGCCTCCACCATGTTCTCTTCTCATCCCTGGGCTACAACACCGCCAGTTGTTGCTCGGAAGTTCTGTTAGCACAGTCAACACTTGCTCCTGTGTTACTGGGGTTCAGTAATGTCAGCTGTTCCCCTGCTGTGTGTACGGCAAAAAGTCATGCTGCCTCCACCATGTTCTCTTCTCATCCTTGGGCTACAACACCGCCAGTTGTTGCTCGGAAGTGCTGTTAGCACAGTCTACACTTGCTCCTGTGTTACTGGGGTTCAGTAATGTCAGCTGTTCCCCTGCTGTGTGAACGGCAAAAAAGTCCTGCTGCCTCCACCATGTTCTCTTCTCATCCCTGGGCTACAACACCGCCAGTTGTTGCTCGGAAGTGTCATTGGCACGGGTACTCACTCCTGCCAAGACTGGTTACAGCACGCCATCTGTTTCCTGTCAGTGTAAACGTCACTTAGCCTCCAATAAGTTGTCCTGTCGTGTTGCGGTCGGGTTAGCCGACTCTATGGTGCTTGGAGTTTAGGTGCTTCCTATGTGTGCTGCGGGATATGCAAATAAAGGCTGTTTCCGTTGTGACAATAGGACAATCACCCACTGTAGTACTGTGGGATTCGGTAACTGCGGCCGGCTCGCGGCCTGTCAACTTAAATTTCCATGGGTACCTTCTGCTACCCGTCCGGGTTCCAGTACCGTCAGCTGGTTCTCCGCAGTGCCTTTGGCCTAGGTGCCTCCATCTCGGTATCCGAGTTCCAGCAACGTCTGCTGGTCCTTGGTAGTGCTTTGGAGCACAGGTACCTCCTGCTTAGTAACCGTGTCCCAGTAATGTCAGCTGGTCCTCGGTTGTGCCATTGGCTCTTTTCCATCTGCTGCCCCTCCGGGTTCCAGCACAGTCAGCTGGTCCTCGTTACTTGCATTGGCTCTTGTACCTTCTGCTACCCGTCCGGGTTCCAGTACCGTCAGCTGGTTCTCCGCAGTGCCTTTGGCCTAGGTGCCTCCATCTCGGTATCCGAGTTCCAGCAACGTCTGCTGGTCCTTGGTAGTGCTTTGGAGCACAGGTACATCCTGCTTAGTAACCGTGTCCCAGTAATGTCAGCTGGTCCTCGGTTGTGCCATTGGCTCTTTTCCTTTTGCTGCCCCTCCGGGTTCCAGCACAGTCAGCTGGTCCTCGTTACTTGCATTGGCTCTTGTACCTTCTGTTACCCGTCCGGGTTCCAGTACCGTCAACTGGTTTCTCGCAGTGCCTTTGGCCTAGGTGCCTCCATCTCGGTATCCGAGTTCCTGCAACGTCTGCTGGTCCTTGGTAGTGCTTTGGAGCACAGGTACCTCCTGCTTAGTAACCGTGTCCCAGTAACATCAGCTGGTACAAGGTTGTGCTACAAATACAAGATACAGAACAAGAGACACAAGAACAATAAGCAGAAGATCTAAAAGCAGAAGAACATGATGTATAAGACCAAAATGAAGAGCAAAATATATGCTCTAAATTATAAGCAGAAGAAGACTAAGCAGTGTATGGGGGTGAGTCCGTTCCTCCTCGTGGTGCCCCTGGAAAATGCCTGCTGCTGCTGCAGGCTAAACTGAACACGGACAAATACTGTTGTAATTTAAATCTTTTGTGACAGCAAGAACGGAAGAATGAAAAATTCATACTTTGACAGATTACAAGTACAGGATTCTCTGTCACAAATAAGAATATGATGAAGAAGATGAAGTACAATATGAATTAGAATACTAGTTTAATAAGAAGAATATGAGTAATGTTAACAAAAAGATGAATAGCAAGAAGTTTAAGAAGAAGATAAAGAAGGTGAAGATGAAGAATAATTTCATGAAAAAGATGATGCTGCTGAAGATTATGAAGGAGAAAGTGTGTCAAAAGTTAAAAAGGTGAAGAGCATGGAAGTTGTGAAATATACATATTTGCCAAAATAGAAAAAACGTGAACAACATTGTCAATTTCTTCGTCAATCCGAACATCTTTAAAAAAAAAAATATTTATGCTATTCCATTTGATTGGGTTAAACATCTATGCCTTTAATGTCTCCTCAACCTTCCCAATACATTCTACATTACTCTTTGTTGTTTTCCTTCATGTACAATTAACCAACAAGGCAAGAATGGGGTTTTTTTTAATTCCGATATTTTGTTCCCATAGACTTACATTGGATTTCCGGTATCGGTATCGGGTATCGCCGATATTTTTTGGGTATCGGCGATACAATTCCGATTTCGATACTTTTGGATATCGGAAAGTATCGCTCAACTCTAGTCAGGATACCAAAGTAAATCCTAACCTAGCAGCATTAAACCAAAAAGGAACCCAAAACAATAGCTAAGGAAGAAGAAACATAAAGACAATAAGCAACTGCTTAGAAGCAACCTGGACTTTCACCAGAAAGCACTCACTCCACCACTATGTGAGGGAACTGAATAAACAGCACTGGACTAAATAGGGGCAGCCTTAAAATAGCCAGTCCAATGCTAAAGACAAAAAAAATCAGGTGATACATACCTTCCTGTCATGTCCAGGGAGCAACTCCCTGCTCACTTGAGCAGCATGTTGCACACATTCTTACTGTTGGCTTAGGTAATAGTAGGTAACATGCGCTTTTGGAGCTAGTGTTCTCATTTAGCCCCCAAATCCTCTTTTAGGCTTTCAGATTTTGGAATGTGATTCATGACAGAGCTGGTGGATATTTGCTTCACACCAACATTTGACATTGCACATGGTAATTTTTGGCTTATGTATTCTTCGAATATGGAGAACCATTTCATAAAGCTCCTGATGCCAGGTTACATAGTTACATAGCTTTAAAAAAGACCTAGGTCCATTAAGTTCAACCTTTCTCCACCAATTGTACATTTTGTCACTAATTTAAAGGGAACCTGTCACCAGGTTTGGCCGATACAAGATACGGCCACAGCCTTTCAGGGCTTATCTACAGCATTCTATAATGCTATAGATAAGCCCCCGATCCGACCTGCAAGAGAAGAAAAATAACTTTTATTATACTCACCCGGGAGGAGGTCCGATCCAGTGGGTGTCGCAGGTCTGTTTCCAGTGCCTCCCATCTTCTTGCGATGCTGTAGAGCCCAGCTGTGCCTGGATTCTTACTTCCCAGAGGGATGCATCGAAGGTAATGACCACTAGAGGACCCAATATGCATACACACATCTTCACCAATCCCTAGAGCCACCAGAGGGAGCCTTTTGTAGTGTATATAAGGATGGTGAAGACACAGAGAGCAGATCAGTCCGAGTCTAGTTCTCTTGGAGAGAAGAGAGAGAGAACAGCTGTGTTGAAAGAACCTGAAATCTGCAGCTCCAAGCTTAGTTAAAACGTGTGGAGGCTAGTAAAAGTGGAAAGGAAGCCACTCCAGCCTAGTCAGAACTGAGTCAACCGAGTGCAGTTCAGTGAGCAAGTGTGCCGACGCTTTGAGAGCGGTGAAGAAGGGAAAGAAGCAGTCCACCATCTGCTAGCGTGTGATAGTTTGAGGGTCGAGTAGGACGAAAGGCGAGTGGATAAGAAGAGAGTGACAGAGGTGGAAATAGCATTGATAGCTTACCTCTACTCTGATTAACCGGACACTGGGTCCGAGCTTGCTGGATCCTTCACGACTAGCAGGAGATACCGGAGATCCTGCGGGACTACAAGTCGCAGGAGCCCATAGGTGTTGATACGTGGCTGGGTTAGGAAGACAGGAGTCTGGCAGGATCCGCCATTAGAGACTGTGTTCTTCCAATAGAAGGCCCTACACAAAGTCAGCCGGGTGTAAAGTTGAAGACAGAGTTAGGCCTTGTTTCATACAGGTCAGAGACTCACATTACAGGAGTTAGGAGGCCCTAAACCTACTCAGTGGGAAGAACTGGTCGTGCATCCTTCACCCTGCCAGTATCCCCGGATGTGCCTGCAAATCCATCAGTAAAGGTACAGAAAAAGACTTTTGTGTGTGTGTTCAGGTTATTGCTCCTACGGCCGAACTCCCCTCCTCCATCCTGCACCCCTACACAGCTTAATTACCCTGAAGGTCCCCAGCCTTACCTGTGGAAGGCTTAACACCTTGCTGCCTAATACCAACCCTTCAGTGGACCTTTACAGCAGCGTTGGTCACCCTGACCAGGAACCACAGGTGGCGTCACAAACATTCTACAAACACTTTAATCCCCTGTAAATATCCCCCCTTTTCAGTGAGCACCCAGGGCCACGGTCCAAGCTGTGTCGCCGTGACATCCCCCATAGAAGTTAATAGGCTCGGTGCCGGGTACCCCACGGCCCTGGCGTGCAACTCCATGCCACCCTCCTGCTTGTTTCATGACTCCCCGGCATCGCGCTCCTGCGCAGGCTTACTTATCTACTCTGTTGAGGCCAGAGTAAAATACCTCAGTGCGCAGGCGCCGGGCCTCTCTGACCTTTCTTGGCGCCTGCGCACTTCAGTACTTTGCTCTGACCTAAACAGGGCAGATAAGTAAGCCTGCGCAGGAGCGCGATGACGTGGAGCCTTGAAGCAAGCAAAAGGGTGGCGATCATAAGAAGATGGGAGGCACCAGACCTGCGACACCCATCGGACCGGACCGCCCCCAGGGTGAGTATAATAAAAGTTATTTTTCTTATTTTTCATGTCGGATTGGGGGCTTGTCTACAGCATTATAGAATGCTGTAGATAAGCCCTGAAAGGCGGTGGCCATATCTTATATCGGCCACACCTGGTGACAGGTTCGCTTTAACTATAACTCTTCTTCTGATGTTACAATTGGATTTGGAAGTATGTAATTTAACATTATGTGTGCTTCAGGACTTTGTGTGGCAACACTGTGAGACTTTATGATCTGTCACTTTTAGTCTGAGTTGTTAATAGGACTAGATGCATTCACACAGGCTCGGACTGACCCATAGGGTAACAGGGCAATCCCCCGTTGGACCGCTGTGTAGACCTGGGTTCACAACCCCACTGTATGGTAAGTAATTGGCATGATTCTCTTGATTCACTCTGTAGAGAAAAAAACAGCATCTCATCATTCATTAACCAAAAAACCCAGTTTATTACTATATAGAGATACAGGTAAATTTGTGAACAGGGCTAGTGTAATATTTGTATGCAGGTGAAAACTGGGCCCCCCCAAAGTCAATGTTACTTGTGGGCCCTTGGCTCTCCAGTCTGACACTGCATGATTCACATTAATGGCATTTGGAAATGTCCAAGGGAAAATTTAACAGACCAGAAATTTTAGAAACAGATTTGTAGAAAAAGTGGCCTCCTTTCAGACTTTGACACTTAGGTCTGGTTCACGCTACCATATAAAAAATCATCAAAGTTTCATCGAGAATACGTGTATCCATAAAACCGGATGCTATTATGTGGCTTCATATGGCATCAGATTTATTTTGCACACGCACAGACTTGATTGGGTCAAACTCATCTGAAACATGGTAGAATCTAGTGCACAGTGTTATTTTTCTTCACATGCAGAAAAAAATCATCTACACTGCCTCATTAAAAATATTGGTCATAGTTGTGTCCGTCACTAAGTTAGTGACGTCTTCAGTATGTTCCATGCTGCTACTTGTCCATGGATAGCAGCTGAGCCTGGGAAAATGTAAAGAAGGTATAGCTTTCGCAATGTGGAAAAGAGAAAATAAGAAAAAAATATCCAAAAATATAAAATATGCTGCATCTTCGTTACCCTTCATATTTTCCATACACTTTTATATTGTAATAAATAGAGATGAGCGACTTTGCCTCCAGGAGGGTCGAGTTGGGTTTCGGACCACCCGACTTTCACAAAAGTCGAGTCGAACGAAATCGGCCGACTATCGGAAAAAGTCGAAGGTCCGACTGAAACACGAAACCCAATGCAAGTCAATGGGGAAGCAAAGTCGGCAGTGAGTGGAGGACAGTAAACACACCTATAGTGCCCATTTCAATGCCAACGACATCAATTCTTATTACTTAAGCTTGGCAACCTTAATTTACTTTATAATAGTAGTTACGCATTGAAAACTGGGGGTTATTTGGCTAAAGTTGTGGGGGGGGGCAGGGCTGGCTCCAGGTTTTCGTGTGCCCCGGGAGAAAGAGTGTCAGTGGGCCCCTTTAACACATACCACAATTCATGATGCTCCGATACGGCAGAAAAATATAGGTATAGTACAATGACAAATACTTCACTTCTTACATTACATGACTGATATCTATTTTAAATTCTACAATAGCTCAAAAACCGGACAGGATATTCCTCCATACAGTATTATGGCCACCACATAGTGCGCCATACAGAACAATGAGCCCCATATATTGCTCCATACATAATAATTGGTCCCATATAATGTTCCATACAGTATATGATGAGCTCCACATAATGCTACAGTATATGATAGTCCCCATATAATATGCCATACAGTATAGGACGGTCCCCATAGAGTATAATGAGCCCCACAGATTGCTCCATACAGTATAATGAGTCGCACATAAAGCTCCGTACAGTATATGATAGGCCCCATATATTGCTCCATACAGAATGGGCTCCATATATTGCTCCATGCAGAATAGGCCCCATATGTGCTCCATATGATGCTCCATACCCTATATTATGCCCCATAAATACTGAACCCCATATGATGCTCCAGTATATGATGGACCCCATGGATGATGCTCCAGTGTATGATGGGCCCCATGCATGATGCTCCAGTATATGACGGGCCCCATGGATGATGCTCCAGTGTATGATGGGCCTATATAATGCTCCATATATAATGGGCCCCATTTATAATGCTCCACTGTATAATGGACCCCTTATATGATGCTCCAGTGTACGATGGACCCCATTTATAATGCTCCAGTGTATAATGGGCCCCGTATATGATGCTCCAGTGTATGATGGGCCCCAGTTATAATGCTCCAGTGTATGATGGGCCCCATGGATGATGCTCCAGTGTATGATGGGCCTATATAATGCTCTATATATAATGGGCCCCATATGATGCTCCAGTATATGATGGGCCCCATGAATGATGCTCCAGTGTATGATGGGCCTATATAATGCTCCATATATAATGGGCCCCATTTATAATGCTCCACTGTATAATGGGCCCCGTATATGATGCTCCAGTGTATGATGGGCCCCACTTTTAATGCTCCAGTGTATGATGGGCCCCATGCATTATGCTCCACTGTATGATGGGCCTATATAATGCTCCATATATAATGGGCCCCATTTATAATGCTCCAGTGTATAATGGGCCCCGTATATGATGCTCCAGTGTATGATGGGCCCCATTTATAATGCTTCAGTGTATGATGGGCCCCATTTTTAATGCTCCAGTGTATGATGGGCCCCATGCATGATGCTTCACTGTATGATGGGTATTATGTTATGGTAGCTGAGGAGGCAGGAGCAAAGAACCGCATAGGCAGCCTAACACCAGAGAGGTTGGAAACTAATAGGTTGCAGACCCCTAAACTAACCGCACAACTAGAAGCAGTCATGGAGCGTACCTACGGTGGTCCTAGATGTCTCGGCACAGCCGGAGAGATAGCTATCCCTGAAGATGGAAAGAGGAAAGCTAACTGCCCCGGAGTAGACCCCAGAAGAGTAGGAAGCCCCCAAACATATAATGGCGGTTAGACAAGATGAAATACGAACACAGACAGAAAATAGATTGAGCAAACGCTGGGGCCCAAAACTGTCTAGATAGGACAGCACAGGAGAGAATACTTTCTGCAACCCAGAAAAACCCTAGGAAAAACTCCAACACTTCTGAATCCAAAAACACTGAGACCACACGGTCTCGACCACCTATATCAGATCTCTGGTGTGGACACGTAGCTACCCAGGAGAAAAATATCACAAGAACTTAGCAAATGATCAAATACAAAAAACGAACGGAGACCAGCCAAAGCCCCCAAAGGGGACCCGGCTGAAGACAAAAATCAATGCAGCAAAAAGCAAGGAATTCAAACCACAGTAAACAAAAAACTAAAAGAGACTTATCTGAACGCAAGTAGGAGACAGCAGGAAAGCAAGCTGAATTCCAAACTAAACCAGGAAGCACAATTGATTACCGGCGAGGATCATGGGAGATCAGCTCACTTATATCAGGCCAGTCAGTACCACCTGACACCCACTTGTTATCTGCGGGTGTAGGAATCTTGGTATTCAAGATAGGTTCAAAACCCTCAGCAACCACCAGAGGGAGTTTCAGCTCCGAAGTCGTCTCCAAAACGTTCACAACAGATGGGCCTATATAATGCTCCATATATAATGGGCCCCAATTATAATGCTCCAGTGTATAATGGGCCCCGGATATGATGCTCCAGTGTATCATGGGCCCCATTTATAATGCTCCAGTGTATGATGGGCCCCGTGCATGATGCTCCACTGTGTGATGGGCCTATATAATGCTCCATATATATTGGGCCCCATTTATAATGCTCCAGTGTATAATGGGCCCTATCTATGATGCTCAAGTGTATGATGGGCCCCATATATAATTCTCCAGTGTATAATTCTCCCCATATATTGCTCCAAACATTAAAAAAAATGAAATACCTCTCCTTGCTGGGCACTGCTGTACTCTGGACTCCTCAGCATCGCCATCTTCCAGCTGTCTGCACTTGGACTGTTCAGGCAGAGGGCGAACAGACGTGACGTCATCGCGCTCTCTGACCTGAATGTCGCTGTCAGGAAAAGCAGAAGACATCACAGCGGTGAAGCAGTGAGAGGTAAGTATTGCAAGTGCTGGGGCCCTGAGCAAGCAGGGGGGGCCCACTCGTGGGCGACGGCACTGGCACAGGGCCCCTCATAGTACGCCAGTTATGAAACCCCTGTCTCCAACGCCACTTCGGCTGTGTTTACCATGAACACCTCTTCCATTTGGCCCAGTACGGCTTGTGGGAGAACCTGCACCGCTGCTGTGTGCTGGGAATGCCTCTAACAAACAGTTTACCAGAGTTGCTTGTTTGTTCGCCAATATTAGCTCTAGGTTCTCCTGTGGCATGATGTTCTGTAATTTGCCTTTATAGCGTGGATCGAGAATGCTGGCCAACCAGTAGTCGTCATCCTTCATAATTTTGGCAATGCGGGGGTCCCGTTTTAGGATCCGCAAGACATAATCACACATGTGGGCCAATGTTCCAGGTGTCAATGATGCACTGCCAGTGGTGGGTGGAGCACTTTCTGCCAAATCCACATCCCTCCAGTCACGCACAAACCCTGTACCTGACCTTGGCAAGACAACATTTTCTCTAGCCCCCTGACAAGCATCCTGCTCCCCAAAATAATCATCCCACTCATCCTCCTCCTCATCTTCCTCCACCTCATCCAGGACAGTTCCCTGAGCAGACAATGGCTGACTGTCATCAAGGTTTTCCCTCCTCCTCCTCTTCCTCCTCCGCTGCAGACGCCTGATCCTTAATGTGCGTCCAAAGTTTGCATGAGCCGACGCTTAAGTGGGATGATCATGCTTATGATGGCGTCGTCTGCGCTTACCAGCCGTGTGCATTCCTCAAAACACTGAAGGACTTTACAGAGGTCTTTCAGCTTTGATCACTGCACACCCGACAACTCCATGTCTGCCCTCAAACTGCCTGCCGGTGTATCATCCCACAAATGCATTACAGCCTGCCTCTGTTCGCACAGCTTCTCAACCATGTGTGTTATGTTTCGGTAGCTGAGGAGGACAGGAACAACAGCAGGGCAGCCGAACAACTGAGATGTTGGTAACTGATGGGTTGCAGATTCCTAAACTAACGACACAACTAGAGGTAGCCGTGGAGCATTCCTACGTTGATCCTAGACGCCTCGTCACAGCCTGAGAGATAACTACACCTAAAGGCAGAAAGATGAAAGCTATCTGCCCCGGAGCAGATCCCCAAAGAAAATAGGAAGCCCCCAAACATATAATGGCGGTTAGACAAGATGAAAATACAAACATAGGCAGAAAATAGACTTAGCAAACGCTGGGGCCACAAGCTGACTAAATAGGATAGGACAGGAGAGATTACTTTCTGCAACCCAGAAAACCCTACAAAAATCCAACAATTCTGATTACAAAAATACTGAGATCACACGATCTCGCCACACACTAAATCAGATCTCAGTGTGAACAAAAACCAAGCCGCAGCCGCTGAAAAAACAGGAAAAAGCAAATGAGCAAATAACAGTGGCTGCAGAAAAACTGTGAGGAGCTCAGGCCCCAGGTGGGGACCTGGCTGACCTCCACAAAAGTGCAGAAAACAATGCAAAAAGCAAGCACAAAAAGAAAAGCAAAAAATATCTTATCTGAAAGCAGGATATGCAGGCAGGACTCCAGCAAACTTCCAAATGCACCAGGAACCACAATTGAGACAAGAACAATTGATCACCGGCAACCATCATGGGAGGGAACCTCCCTTATATCAGACCAGTCCGTTATTCCAGATTGCCACTCCTCGCTGAAAGGTTCAGTACTGTCTGTAACCACCAGAGGGAGCCTCTGCTCAGAAACCATCTCTAGCACATTCATAACACATGTGCATGGTGGAGTTCCACCTTATTGCAACGTCTATGATTAGGCAGTGCTTGGGGAGGTGGAGCGATCGCTGCAGCCTCTGCATACGACTGGAGTCTACGGGCAAGCGACGGATGTGCGAGCACAGTCTTCGCACCTTATGGAGCAGGGCTGTTAACTTCGGATAATTATTTAGGAAGCACTGCACCACCAGGTTCAAGGTGTGAGCCAGGCAAGGTATGTGTCTGAGTTTTGCCAGGGCTACGGCCGCCACAAAACTACGGCCGTTATCACTGACTACCTTGCCTGTCTCAAGATGTTGACTGCCCAGCCATGACTCAGTTTCTCTCTGCAAGTAGTCGACCAGTACCTCCGCGGCGTGTCTGTTGTCGCCCAAAGACATCATCTTTAAAACAGCCTGCTGAAGCTTACCACTAGCTGTTCGATAGTGGGACACCTCTCGTGTGCAACACTGGCAGCTGCGGATGGAGTGCTCGTGCGACTGCGCTCTGTCGACGAGCTTTCGCTTCTGGAGGAGGAGGTGGAGGGTCGAACGCCTACAGCCAACTGTTGCCTATACCATGGGCTAGGCAGCACTGTCCCACCGCCGCTGTCCCCTGTGGACCCTGCATCCATCACATTAACCCAGTGCGCAGTGATGGACACTTAATGGCCCTGGCCATGCCTACTGGCCCATGCATCTGTTGTGAGGTGCACCTTTCCACTCACTGATTGTTTGAGTGCATGGACAATGCGGTCTTTCACATGCAGGTGGAGGGCAGGGATGGCTTTTCTAGCAAAGAAGTGTCGACTGGGTAGGTCATAGCGTGGGACAGCGTAGGCCATGAGCTCTCGGAACGCTGCGCTTTCAACCAAACGGAAGGGCATCATCTCTAATGAGATCAGTTTGGCAATGTAGGCATTCAAAGCCATTGTACACGGATGAGAGGATGAGTACATTCTTGTCCTACTCAGAGGGTCTGCTAGGGTGAGCTGGACTTGAGAGCTGCATAAGGGGGAAATAGCGGTGGACATGATGGACGGAGAGGGGGTTGGTGATTGTGATGGTGGTGGTGATGGCCTAGATTCAGTCTTTCGTTGAAGAAACATTGTGATTCCCTGACTGCTTTGGCCTTGAGACGACACCTCAACATTTCTTGCTGGTGGTGTGCTAACCGGTAGGCTTACAGTGGGGGAAGCGATGTAGTGTTGCTGGCTACCTTCAGTCGGAGCAGGTGCACATTTGTTACCTGAGGTTTCGTAGTCCGTCCACGCTTGAAAGTGCATGTGTTTAAATGTGTAAGCATGCAACTGGTATTCAAATTTCTCAGATTTTTCCCTCGGCTAAAGGTCCTTCAGCACTTCTTAAAGATAACCTTTGCCTCATCAATAGGATTTTGGTCAAAAAAGTGGCAAGCTGTCCTGCAACTCTTTTTGTTTTTTTAACACGTTTTTGAACTGCTACGGGCCTGCCAGATAATCGCTGCTGCAATGTCGATGCCTGCTGCGGATCCTTCTCCTCTTCTGAGCTATTGCCAGTGGCACCCTCTTCCCCCAATGGATGCCAATCCGGGTCAACAACTGGGTCATCCATCACCTCCTCTTTAATTTCATCTGCACCTTCCTCTGTGTCACCGTGTAAGGTGGTATAGTATGCGGGAAGGGGCACCTGAGTTTCATCAGGGTCAGATTCTGGCTCAGTAGACTGCGATGGCAATGTAGTGCTCTGGGTGAATGTACCAGCAGAATCATATAGCAGTGGCTTTGCATCAGTGCACTCCATGTCAGATTCATCTTGGACTGGGGAATTCAGGATTTGACTTGATAAACCAGGCATGGTATGTGAAAAGAGATCCATGGAGTAATCTGAAGTGTGGCCTGCCGCATCCTTCACTTTTGGTGGGGGTGAAGGACACAAGGAAAGGTGTTGTTCTTGACCAGGAGCCTACACTGACGACTCAGTGCTTGCATTTTTTGAAACTTCAGAAGAGGAGGCGATAGAGCTGGAGGCTGTTTCAGTAATGTAAGCCAAAACCTGTTACTGCTGCTCCAGCTTTAAAAGCAGTTTACCTACTCCCAGAAAAGGGAGCCTTCCAGGCCTTCTGGAGCCAGACGATGACGCAGGCTCAACACCTCCTGCCTTAGGTGCTATTGTGCTTTTGGCACTACCAGCAGATGCAGCACCACCACCATCAGTAGCAGCTGGCCCCCCACGCCCACGTCCGCGGCCTCTTCCACCATATTTCCTCATGTTTGGGAAAATGTACCAAAATACCAGCAGATATATGGTACTGTATCAGAAGCGTACAGCTGTATACAGTGTTGCGGTAATTTTAAATCTCTGTAAATATTGCCGGAGTAACACACAGACACTCTCAGGCTCAATATGGATTAGACCAGAATATACAAAGCAGAAAAAGGGTACTGTATGAGAAGCGTACAGCTGTATACAGTGTAAGGGTAATTGTAAATCTCCGTATATATATTTCCGGAGTCACAGACAGACTCTCTCTCAGTATGGATTTGACCAGAATACAAAAGGCAGAAAAAAGTTACTGTATCAGAAGATACCATAGATTTCCGGAGTCACACACAGATAGTCAGCATGTATTTGTCCGTGATACCAGCCGGTACACGGTAGTGTGTGAGGAACATACAGCTCTATACGGTGTGGGAAAAAATTAACGCTCGGTAACTGTGCAGAAAAAAAGAATAAAAGTATTAGTGCTGTGTAAAAAGCAGTCTGCACAGCAGTGTACACACAGCAATACAGGCAGCAGGCAACCTAATAACCAACGCTGCTGCACACAAGAAAATCCTCCCCTGTCGCTGCACACTAACTGTACAGCACAATTGCTATCAGTACAAGCACAGAAGAACTTCTCTTTCCTGCCCTAACTCTCTCCCTACTGATAAACAGCAAGCAACCTCTCCCTACTGTTAAGATCGGCAGAAGTAAAATGGCGGTCGGCGCTCAGGGCTTTTATAGACACTCTGACGCCCCCCAAAGCAAGCCAATCACTGCAATGCCCTTCTCTAAGATGGTGGTGGACGCTGCCCATGTCATCTCGTTGCCCACAGTGTACGTCCTTGCTTAGGCCTCTTTCACACTTCAGTCGTGCGACATCAGTCAAAATCTGCCAAAGTGTGAAAAAAGCGGATCCGCCATTTTTTTTTTTGGCGGATCCGCTTTTTTCCCATTGACTTGCATTAGTGGCGGATTTTGACGATTGGTGGTCCGTTAGGTCCGTTTTTTGACGGATCCGCCAAAAATTTGGCGTTCGCCGTTTTTAAAAAAACGTCCAATGCAACGTTTTTTCTGTCCGCCACAATGACGGACTATGGCGGATCCGTCAAAAAACGGATCTAACTGACGACCATCCGCCAGCAGATCCGTTGCTCCCATAGAAAATCCATTTAAAATTGCCCATAACACTGTCCGGGGTCTCTCTCTCTCTCTCTCCTCCTTTCCAGACATGCGTACCTGCATTTTCCGGGTTATATTCCGGGTTTAAAAGTTCATAACGGATCCGTTTGCATCCGTTTTTCACCTTTTCTTGCGGATCTGCTATTTTCACACTTTGGCAGATTTTAACTGACGCCAAAAGACTGAAGTGTGAAAGAGGCCTTATTGGCTGAAAAAAGGCGCCTGCAAGCATTATGGGAAAACCAACTTTGGCGCTCGGGTCGACGACCGCATGGCCGACTTCACGCTATGGTCGGGTTTCGCTCGGCGAAACTCGACTTTCGCGAAAGTCGGCGACTTATGAATCTGACAGACCTGTTTCGCTCAACTCTAGTAATAAACTATTCTAATGAAAAATATTAGAAATACAAAGATTTTCCTCTCCCACAGCAGGTCGCCCTGTGCAAATCACTGGGTAATATTCTTCCCATCAGTATGAGAAACGCTTTCAATCAGTTTTTCTTTCTCTGGCCTCACTACTGTGAAACAATCTGTGCTTACTCCTACTCAATTAAGAATTATTAACAAGAGAAAACAGCCATATCAGCTACCCTCCTAATACGAGCAAAGGTGCCTGTTAACATAGCTGACCCAATACATACTGTAGATGTGACAGCAAACGTTACCACATACCTGCGTTTTTGCTGAATATATGATTCTATAACTTGTTTTTGTCTATTTTACATAATCATTGGCTAGATCTGTCCAACATAGTTGGAATGGAGACCCCTGATTAAAAATTTTGTTGTAGACCTGCTCCTTAGTAGGAGTGAAATGTTCTACTGACTGTATGGACAGACATACAGTACAATTGTATGCAGTTGCATTCATCTGCCATTGAGTGCTACTGCATACAATGTACAGTACCAAGAAAAAGTTTGGACACACCTGTACAAACAATGGTTTTCCTTGTTCTTATTGGAATGTGCACATTGTAGATTAAGACTGAATTGAGCAAAACCCTGAAGGAACACATGGAAACAAGGAGTAAAGAAACGTATTTGAAACAATGTAAAATATGTATTTACCTTACGTTCCTCAAAGTACCCCCTTTATGATTTAATGACAGCTTAACACCGGGATCACACTTGCGAGAAACTCGCACGATTCTTGTGCGAGTTTCTCGCATCAACACCCGACACTGCCACCGGCACTCGGACCGGAGTGTGCGGCTGCATAAAAATACAGGGTTTTGCTCAATTCAGTCTTAATCTACAACGTGCACGTTCCAATAAGAACAAGGAAAACCATAAAATTGCTAGAACTTTGAAGGTATCAAAAGTGCAGTCCTGAAAACCATCAATTGCTCTGATGAAATTTTTTTGCAGACTACTCCAGGGAAAAAAGAACAAGAACGACCTCTGCTGTAGAGGATAAGTTCATTAGAGTTACCAATCTCAGAAACTGCAATTTTATGGGCCACTCACATTGCCATATAGTCTCTCTTGCAAGAAAGACATGCTGATTATGCTAATCACATTCGGATTAAACTCTGTCAAAATTTTATCCAAGTGTCATCAAAGTGTGCTGATTCTCTTGCATGAGATAGTCTTATCACATGTGCAGAGAAGAAAGAGAACTTAATTTCTCCATCTTCTCTATTGACTCTGTGTGAGTATATTGGACTGCACTCGGATAACATTAGAGTGCAGTTCAATGTTTCCCTCAGACCCATAGACTTGAATGAGTGAGTGCGATCTGATTATCAGATGCACTCATAGCATGCTGTGATTATTTTTTCATGCCGAATTGTCATGAGAAAATAATTGTAGCTCTGCACTGGCCGATAGTTTAACATTGGGACGTGTTATACTGCAGTGTGAACAAACCCTTAAAATATCTCAGATAACAGTCCTCTTAAATGATATACAGACATCAATAGGAGACTGTGAGAATCAGGCCTATATGGTCGAATGTACAAAAAAGCCACAACTCAAGATTGCAAACAAGAAGAAGTGACTTGTTTGTGCCAAGCAACACAAGGACAGGACATTAGATCAGTGGAAAACTGTATGTGTATCTCTATGGTCTGATGAATTAATGGTCTCTATATGTGTGATGCCAACCTTGTAGTGAGAAATGTGATGGTGTGAGGGTTCTTTGCAAGTGACATGGTTGGCAATTTAGTTCAAAATCAAGGCGCACTTACCCAGCAAGGCTAACATTGGATTCTGCAATAACCTGTCATCCTATATGGTTGGCACTTAGTGGGATTATCATTTGTGCTAAAACAGCACAAAGACCCAAAACACACTTCCAGGCTATGGGACCAAGAAGGGGATGGATTGTTGCTTTAGATGACATTGCCTCCACCATGGCCGGCTCCAGGTTTTCATGGGCCCTTGTCAAAAGAGTCTCAGTGGGACTCTTTAACATATACCACAATTCATGATGCACAGGTATAGAAGATAAATATAGGTATGTGTTATGAATGTGCTAGAGATGGTTTCTGAGCAGAGGCTCCCTCTGGTGGTTACAGACAGTACTGAACCTTTCAGCGAGGAGTGGCAATCTGGAATAACGGACTGGTCTGATATAAGGGAGGTTCCCTCCCATGATGGTTGCCGGTGATCAATTGTTCTTGTCTCAATTGTGGTTCCTGGTTCATTTGGAAGTTTGCTGGAGTCCTGCCTGCATCTCCTGCTTTCAGATAAGATATTTTTTGCATTTCTTTTTGTGCTTGCATTTTGCATTGTTTTCTGCACTTTTGTGGAGGTCAGCCAGCTCCTCAAAGTTTTTCTGCAGCCACTGTTATTTGCTCATTTGCTTTTTCCTGTTTTTTCAGTGGCTGCGGCTTGGTTTTTGTTCACACTGAGATCTGATTTAGTGGGTGGCGAGATCGTGTGATCTCAGTATTTTTGTAATCAGAATTGTTGGATTTTTGTAGGGTTTTCTGGGTTGCAGAAAGTAATCTCTCCTGTCCTATCCTATTTAGTCAGCTTGTGGCCCCAGCGTTTGCTCAGTCTATTTTCTGCCTATGTTTGTATTTTTATCTTGTCTAACCGCCATTATATGTTTGGGGGCTTCCTATTTTCTTTGGGGATCTGCTCCGGGGCAGATAGCTTTCATCTTTCTGTCTTTAGGTGTAGTTATCTCTCAGGCTGTGACGAGGCGTCTAGTATCAACGTAGGAACGCTCCATGGCTACCTCTAGTTGTGTCGTTAGTTTTGGAATCTGCAACCCATCAGTTACCAACATCTCAGGTGTTCGGCTGCCCTGCTGTTGTTCCTGTCCTCCTCAGCTGCCGAAAAATAACAGTATCACTGAAAATTATATGGTAATCACAGAAGGGAAAAAAAAGTGTGGAAAGAAAAAAGTTGTCAGAGTTGTCAGAGATTTTTTTTTTCTGTCTGTTGCATTTTTTCCCTCTTTTTCTCTGGGTGCTGAGGAGGATTTTTTTTCTCTCAATGGAGTTTGCACAGTTGTCTGGCCATGTGGATCAGCTTGCCACTGAGGTTCGGAGTATTGCTACCTATCTTGCTGGGTTGCTGGTTGTGGAACCTAGGATTCCCATGCCAGATTTGTTTTTGGGGGATCGGGCTAAATTTCTGAATTTCAAAAATAACTGTAAGTTGTTTTTTGCCTTAAAGCCTAAGTCTTCAGGTAACGCAGCACAGCAGGTTCAAATTGTCATCTCTCCTGCGCAGCGATCCTCAGGATTGGGCTTTTTCCCTGACACCTGGGGATCCTGTTTTGAATGATATTGATGCATTTTTTCTGGCTCTGGGGTTATTGTACGATGAACCTAATGTCACTAATCAAGCTGAAAAAATCTTGTTGGCATTAAATCAGGGTCTTGAAGACGCTGAGTTGTACTGTCAGAAATTCCGAAAGTGGGCAGTCCTGACCAAATGGAATGATGATGTTTTGGCAGCCCTTTTTCGGAAGGGGCTGTCAGAGAATGTAACGGATGTTATGGTGGGATTCCCTGCTCCCTCTGGTCTCAATGATTCTATGTCACTGGCTATTCAAATTGACAGACGTTTGCGTGAGCGCAGAGGTATGCGTGAGATAGTGTTGCCTTGTGAGCCAGCTTCTGAGCCCATGCAGTGTGATAGTGACTTCTGGGCTCAGCGTCATGAGTTTCGAAAGCGCAGTGGGTTATGTTTCTACTGTGGTGATGCCTCTCATGCTATTTCAGTCTGCCCTAAGCGGGGAAGACGTTTTGCACGCTCAGTTGTCTTGGGTAGTGTTTAGACTAAATTTCTGTTGACTGTTACCCTGATTAGCTCCCTGTCCACATTTTCTGCTCAGGCTTTTGTTGATTCAGGAGCAGCTATTAACCTGATGGATTTTGACTTTGCCAAACGTTGTGGGTTTCCCATGATACCCCTGCGGAAGTCTATTCCCCTACTGGGCATTGATTCTACCCCTTTGGCGGAAAATAAACCCCAGTTTTCTACTCAGGTGATAATGAGGGTTGAACCAGATCATCAGGAGAGTAGCAAATTTCTGGTGCTGTATAATCTGCATAACATTATTGTACTAGGTCTCCCTTGGTTACAGGTCATAATCCTGTTTTGGATTGGAAATCTGTGTCTGTGACCAGTTGGGGCTGCCAATGTGTTAATGCCGACACTCCTGTTTTTTCTGCCTCTCCCAAGTCTCAGGATGTTCCTGACTTTTTGACTGATTTTTCGGATGTATTAAGTGAAAGTAAATCTGCATCTTTGCCCCCTCACAGGAGCTACGATTGCGCTATTGAATTAGTGCCTGGTGGTAAATTTCCTAAAGGTCGCCTTTTTAACTTGTCTGTACCTGAACACGATGCTATGTGATCTTATATCAAGGAGTCATTGGAGAAGGGTCATATCAGACCATCCTCTTCACCCTTGGGTGCCAGTTTTTTCTTTGTGGCCAAAAAGCATGGTTCATTGAGGCCGTGTATTGATTATCGTCTCTTGAATAAGATCACTGTGAAGTATCAATATCCGTTACCCTTGATTTCTGACCTGTTTTCCAGGGTGAAAAGTGCTAGTTGGTTTACCAAGCTTGACCTCAGGGGGGCGTATAACCTTATTCGCATTAAGCACGGGGATGAATGGAAGACGGCGTTTAATACCCCAGAGGGGCATTTTGAGTACCTAGTGATGCCCATTGGGCTCACTAATGCTCCTTCCGTCTTCCAATCCTTCATGAATGATATTTTCAGGGATTTTGTGGATAAAATTCTGATTGTTTATTTGGATGATATCTTGATTTTTTCCAATGACTGGGACTCTCATGTGAAACATGTTCGGACTGTGTTCCAGATTTTGAGAGAGAATGCACTGTATGTGAAGGGATCAAAGTGTCTTTTTGGCGTACAGAAGGTCTCATTTCTGGGATTCATTTTGTCTCCGTCTGTTATTGAAATGGACCCGGTCAAGGTTCAAGCCATCTGGGATTGGGTCCAACCTACTTCATTAAAGGCTCTTCAGAGATTTTTGGGTTTTGCCAATTTTTATCGTAAATTTATTGGTAATTTCTCCGGTATTGTTAAACCATTGACTGATTTAACCAAAAAGGGTTCTGATGTGGTGAATTGGCCTCCTGAGGCAGTCTCTGCATTTCAGGAACTTAAGCAGAGATTCACTTCTGCTCCTGTTCTACGGCAGCCTGATGTTTCTCTACCGTTTCAGGTGGAGGTTGATGCCTCTGAAATTGGGGCAGGTACTGTTTTGTCCCAAAGAGATCCAGAGACCTCTAAGAGTAACCCTTGTGCCTTTTTCTCTCGAAAATTTTCTCCAACTGAACGTAATTATGACGTGGGTAATCGGGAGTTATTGGCCATGAAGTGGGCCTTTGAAGAGTGGAGACATTGGCTGGAAGGAGCCAAACATCAGGTGGTGGTCCTCACGGACCATAAGAATCTGGTTTATCTCGAATCAGCCAAGCGACTTAATCCTAGACAGGCCAGGTGGGCCTTGTTTTTCACACGTTTTAATTTTGTGGTTTCTTTTCTTACTGGCACAAAGAATGTTAAGGCGGATGCCCTCTCGAGGAGTTTCTTTGCGGACTCTCCTGAGTTATCTGATCCTACTGTTATTTTGAAAGAGGGTGTAGTTCTTTCCGCCATCTCGCCCAATTTGAGACTGGCCTTGGAAGGGTGTCAGGAGTATAAACCTGAGCGCTGCCCTATTGAGAAATTGTTTGTCCCAGACCAGTGGAAGAAGAGTGTGATGTCTGAGATTCATTGTTCCGCGTTGGCTGGTCATCCCGGGATTTTTGGTACCAGAGACTTGGTGAGTCGGTCCTTTTGGTGGCCTACTTTGTCTCGTGACGTCAGGGAATTTGTGCAGTCCTGTGGGACTTGCTCTCGCTCCAAGCCTTGCTCTCGCTCTAGTGGTTTGTTAATGCCATTACCTGTGCCCAAGAGGCCATGGACCCATATCTCTATGGATTTTATTTCCGATCTCCCTGTTTCTCAGAGAATGACTGTTATCTGGGTAATCTGTGATAGGTTTTCCAAGATGATACATCTTGTGCCATTACCTAAGTTACCTTCCTCCTCCGAATTGGTGCCTTTGTTCCTTCAGCACGTGGTTCGGTTACATGGCATTCCGGAGAACATTGTGTCTGACAGAGGAGTCCAGTTTGTTTCCAGATTTTGGAGGACATTTTGTTCTAAACTTGGTGTTCAATTGTCTTTCTCCTCTGCTTTTCATCCTCAGACCAATGGACAAACCGAGAGAACAAACCAGACCTTGGAGACTTATTTGAGATGTTTTGTGTCTGCTGATCAAGATGACTGGGTCTCTTTTTTGCCTTTGGCTGTGTTTGCTCTTAATAATAGGGCTAGCTCTGCCACCTTGATGTCCCCATTTTTCTGCAATTTTGGGTTTCACCCTCGATTTTCTTCGGGACAGGCGGAGGCTTCTGTCTGTCCGGGTGTTGACTCTGTTGTGGAGCGAATGCAGCAGATTTGGGACCAGGTAGTGGAGAGGTTGTCTCTCTCTCAGGAGAAGGCCCAACGGTTTGCCAACCGGCATAGGACTGATGGTCCTCGGTTTAAAGTGGGGACTTGGTTTGGTTGTCCTCAAGAAATATCCCTATGAGGGTTGCATCTCCAAAGTTTAAGCCCAGGTTCATTGGACCTTATAAGATCATGGAGATTCTTAATCCTGTTTCCTTCCGTTTGCTTCTTCCAGGGACATTTAAGATCCATAACGTGTTCCACAAGTCCTTATTGAAGAGGTTTGTCAAGCCAGTGGTTCCTATGGCTGCGCCTCCTGACCCTGTTTTGGTTGAGGGCAATCTGGAGTATGTGGTTGAGAAAATATTGGATTCTCGTTTTTCTAGACAGAAACTCCAGTATTTGGTTAAGTGGAGAGGTTATGGTCAGGAGGACAATTCTTGGGTGTTTGCTTCAGACATCCATGCTAGGAGACTGATCCGTGCCTATCACCGAGCTCATCCTTATTGGCCTGGTTGCACAAGTGAGGGTTCAGTGACCCCTCCTCAAGGGGGGGTACTGTTATGAATGTGCTAGAGATGGTTTCTGAGCAGAGGCTCCCTCTGGTGGTTACAGACAGTACTGAACCTTTCAGCGAGGAGTGGCAATCTGGAATAACGGACTGGTCTGATATAAGGGAGGTTCCCTCCCATGATGGTTGCCGGTGATCAATTGTTCTTGTCTCAACTGTGGTTCCTGGTTCATTTGGAAGTTTGCTGGAGTCCTGCCTGCATCTCCTGCTTTCAGATAAGATATTTTTTGCTTTTCTTTTTGTGCTTGCTTTTTGCATTGTTTTCTGCACTTTTGTGGAGGTCAGCCAGGTCCCCTCCTGGGGCCTGAGCTCCTCACAGTTTTTCTGCAGCCACTGTTATTTGCTCATTTGCTTTTTCCTGTTTTTTTCAGTGGCTGCGGCTTGGTTTTTGTTCACACTGAGATCTGATTTAGTGGGTGGCGAGATCGTGTGATCTCAGTATTTTTGTAATCAGAATTGTTGGATTTTTGTAGGGTTTTCTGAGTTGCAGAAAGTAATCTCTCCTGTCCTATCCTATTTAGTCAGCTTGTGGCCCCACCGTTTGCTCAGTCTATTTTCTGCCTATGTTTGTATTTTCATCTTGTCTAACCGCCATTATATGTTTGGGGGCTTCCTATTTTCTTTGGTTATCTGCTCCGGGGCAGATCGCTTTCATCTTTCTGCCTTTAGGTGTAGTTATCTCTCAGGCTGTGACGAGGCGTCTAGGATCAACGTAGGAACGCTCCACGGCTACCTCTAGTTGTGTCGTTAGTTTAGGAATCTGCAACCCATCAGTTACCAACATCTCAGGTGTTCGGCTGCCCTGCTGTTGTTCCTGTTCTCCTCAGCTACCGAAACATAACAGGTATGGTACAATGCCAAAGAGTTCCCTTACTTCTTACATTACATAAGTGATATCAATAGCTCAGAAACCGGACAGTATAGTCCTCCATAAAGTAATATGGGCACCACATAGCGCTCCATATAGAATTATGAGCCACATATATTGCTCCGTACAGAATTATGAGCCCCATATATTGCCCCAAACAGAATAAAGAGCCCCATATAATGCTCCATATAGAATGATGAACCCCATATATTGCTCCATACAGTATTATGGGCACCACATACTGCTCCATACAGAATAATGAGCCCCATATATTGCTCCATGTAGTATAATGAGCCCCATATAATGCGCCAAACAGTATGTTTTGGGCCCCATATATTGCTCCATACAGAACTGGCCCCATATAATGCTCCATTCAGAATAGGCCCCATATTATGCTCCATACAGTATATGATGGGCACCATATAATGCTCAGTATGTGATGGGCCCCATATAATGCTCCAAATAGAATGGGCCCCATATAATGCTCCATATATAATTGGCCCCATAAGATGCTCCATATATAATTGGCCCCATAAGATGCTCCACATTTAATTGGCCCCATATACTGCTCCATATGTAATTGGCCCCATATAATGCTCCATATATAATTAGCTCCATATACTGCTCCATATGTAATTGGCCCCATATACTGCTCCATATGTAATTGGCCCCATATAATGCTCCATATATAATTGGCTCCATATACTGCTCCATATGTAATTGGCCCCATATACTGCTCCATATGTAAATGGTCCCATAAGATGCTCCATATGTAATTGGCCACATAGAATGCTCCATATGTAATTAGCCACATAAAATGCTCCATATATAATTGGCCCCATATAATGGTCTATATATAATTGGCTCCATATAATGCTCTGTATATTATTTGCCCTATGTAATGCTCCATATGTAATTAGCCCCATATACTGCTTCATATGTAATTGGCCCAAAAGATGCTCCAATCATTAGAAAAATTAAAATTAAAATGAAATACTCACCTCTCCTCACTGGCCGCTGCTCTGCTCCGGACTCCTCAGTGTCGCTGTCCACTGACTCTCTACACTGTGACTGCTCAGGCATAGGACGCCCACTTGTGACGTCATCATGCCCTCTGACCTGAACATCACAGAGTCAGGAGATGTGGAAGATGCCGCAGCGGTGGAATGGGGAGAGGTAAGTATCGCAAGTGCCGGGGCCCGGAGCAAGCAGGGGGGTGGCCTGGCACAGGCACAGGGCCCCCAAATTGTGCCGGTGTCCCCGACGGTGAATGGGTCCCTCCGCCTGCTCAGGGCCCCGGCACTTGCTCGGGTGTACTGGGTGCTGACGCCGGCCCTGGCCTCCACAATCACCCGACCTCAATCCAATTGGCTTGAATGAGTTGACCCGCAGAGTGGAACTACTTCAAAACTATTGGAAAGCGATTCCAGGAGATGAAGTTCCATGAGAGAATGCCAATTGTGTAAATCTGTCATCATAGTAAAAGGGGGGTACTTTGAGGAATCTAAGGTTTGACACATATACTGGTTTGTTTCACATGTTTCTTTACTCTTTGCTTCCTTCATGGTTTTGCTCTATTCAGTCCACATCTATAAGGTGCACTTTCCAATAAGAACATGAAAAACCATTGTATGAACATGTGTGTCCAAATTTTTGACTAGTACTGTGTATTTTTATTTATACAGATGTATTGAAAACTGGTCTAAATTTCAGTTTGAGATTGCCAGATATTCGAGCTAAAAGAATTGATATACATTAATTTATTTATGACAGACATATTGGCATTTGTGCTAACAATGTTTCATAAATGTAGTTTAAATTTATGGTAGCTATTTGTGTGGATTCCAAAAAACAAACAATCACTTTGTGGCAATATTATTTCCTGCTAAATTATCTTTTCTGATTATTGTCTTTTATGATTAAGACTAGTGAGAATGTCCTTGGGCCCCTGAAAAAGTTTGAGAAAAAGGAAATATTCAGTTACTGCAAGTAAAGCATCGCACATTGGAAAGTATCACATTGTGCAAGAAATATCCTTGGTTCTAATCTACTCTACGAAAATTGTCGTCAGAAATGGAATAAACAGAATATAACGGAACAAATCCCACAAGTTGTATTTTACATTGCAGCTGATACATTCTCCTTGTATCCCAGTTATATGTTACATTATTTGTACTGGATAGCTTTCACTATTGCGTTTGGCTCGATAACATGAGCCATGTTGCATATGGAGGCCTTCAGAGTCCGGATATAAGAGATTAGAATGAAATCTTAAAAAAGTCAGTGGGTAATACATTTTACTAATATGTTAGGATCTCGTATGTAGAAGTTTCTAAATCTGTCTCTAATTTCACTCTGGAACGACTTGCCAGTATTTATTATATGAACAACAGACCATTATTTCATCCCTGTCAGAGACTGAGACACAGAAAAGGATCTCTACCTTACAATAAATACTATTTAAAAAATTACTAAATTAAAAAAGTTTCATAGGACATTGGAAACACCCCTGAGGTGAAATGGGTATTGTTATAAAATAAATGCATTAAATAACCATTACTGTCCTTTAAATCCTTGCCGCTTTGGTAGGTGCCATCAGTCTAGCAGTGATAACTTTCCATTCATCATTACCTACTCTTCGATAATTTTTCTAAAATCCCAGAAAGGCCATTTAGGGCTCGCTCACACCATCATATAACTCGAATGAGTGCTATCCAGTGTTTTATTGGGTAGAACTCAGGCCAATGTTATGAGGTAGTGCTGATCACCATTTTTGTAGCCAGTGTCTCTGCAAATCGGATCACATGTACCCATTCAAAGTCTATGGGTGAGTCTAAAACATCGGACATCATCCAAATGCAGTCCATATTATGTAGACATAGAAAATGAAGATGATAGAGATATTAAGTTCTGTCTTCTCCTCACCTGTGCTGAGATTCTATCACCTGAAGAATCTGATCACACTACGCTGACACTCGGATCTCTGACAGTTTGAGCCAAGTGTCATGTAAATAATCGATCTGGTTGTCTTGGAAGAGAGAATCATTGCTGGTGTAACCAAAGCCTTAAAGAGATCATTCTGCAAAAGACATTTGTCACCCATCCTCAGAATTAATGCTTGTTTTTATAGACTTTCTAGTGTGAAGTCAACTTGCAAATCCACTTCACATCTACGATACGTGAACAGTTAATTTTCAATCCTGAAGTGAGTGATGATAATTGCTATATAGGTCTGTAGGATATAATTATCTATAAATAGTATATATGCAAAAAGATACAATATACATTCATACAGTACATGCAAAAATAAATAAATCAAATTTGCTCTAGGCAAAGAAATCTCAAAATCTAATAGATTGCTACATGTATCAGTTAAACTTCTTCTTTTACCCAGTTGTATGTTGTTTTTGAATATTTGTAAAATAAAACTAACAGAAATGTTATAGCCAGCAGTCCAAGTGGATAGCGGTGTGTGAGGAACTCAGCCGGCCGCCACACGGTAGCCCGGGTATCACAGCTTCTGATACCACCGCCGCTACCAAATGTGACGGACGATCCCTTTCCTCCCACGTCACCAATGGGACGTAACTCCACAGGTACAGCTCTCCGGCGCCCCCCTTTGTCTCTCAGGTCAGTAAGAGAACTGCACCTAGAGCAAATGGCCGCCGGGGAAGGTGTCCTGCTACCCACTGGGTATTCTAAGATTCGTGATCAGAGTAAAAGCATCAGCCCAAGATTAATTTTATGGTTTAATTTGCCTTAAGGGCGCACTAGATAATTACAGAAATATACAGTAAAGCTATACAACGTAACTACAATGGAATGGCAGTCAGAGTAAAAATACAACAATAATGTACAAGGCTTAAAGGTATAAGCTATGGATCAATATTACCGGGTATTATGGTCATGGGAAGGCCTTGGCTCTGCCATTCCCAGGTACAGTCTTCAGTTCCTGAATAGTCCCTTGGTCTTTCCTAGACCATCTTCTTGGCTTCTGTGTGTGAAATGGAATGAGACCAGCAGCCTGGTCATGGCTAGTTCTTAAACCTGCTAGGCCCATCCCCATTGCTTTGAAGCACGCATATTAATTGGCCTGCAATTCATATGGAGCAGGAAACAATGCCTGAGCTTGGGCTATTTACCATACGACTGACCATCTTATTCAGTCACTGGCCTAAACTAATTAGCATGTAAAGGCCTATTGATTCCTAGTGGACATCAAAACCTGTCGTACTGGATATGCTAATAGGCAATGTGTAGCTAAAAGTCTGTGGCTGTGTGAACTGACAAAATGGAGGCTGGTACAGGCCCTATACAAAATGGCGACAACCTTTTCCTTACACCTCCCTGCTTTTGAGGGCGCTAGGGGGTATCACATTCCTGTGTTCCCCCGTGCGCCCTCTCCTTGCCGGGACAACCCATCAGCGTTACCATGGTCACTGCCCTTTTTGTGGCGAATGGTGAAATGGTACTGTTGGAGAGCGAGGCTCCAGCGTAGCAACTTCCCATTCGTCCCAGAGACCGTGTGTAACCAGCTGAGGGGGTTGTGGTCTGTTTCCACGGTGAATTGGCGTCCGTACAAGTATGGCTGCAGACGCTGCAGGGCCCACACAATTGCCAGACATTCCTTCTCCATCGTGGAATAGGCCACTTCCCTCGGCAGGAGCTTCCTGCTCAGGTACAAAATGGGGTGTTCATGGCCCGTAGTGTCAACCTGGCTGAGCACAGCACCGAGGCCGAAGTCGCTGGCGTCGGTCTGCACTAAGAATGGCCGCGTGAAGTCGGCTGCCTGTAGTACAGGAGAACTAGAAAGGGCGGTCTTGAGCGCCTGGAAAGCTGTCTCGCAGGCGACTGTCCAGTCGACTGCGACGGGCAGCCTTTTCTTGGTGAGGTCCGTCAGGGGCTTGGCCAGGGCACTATAGTGTGGAACAAACCTCCTATAGTACCCAGCAGTACCCAAAAAGGACATCACCTGCTTCTTGGTCCTGGGGGTGGGCCAGGATGCGATGGCATCCACCTTCCCGGGCTCTGGCTTCAGAGCTCCCCCACCTACCCGGTGTCCCAGGTAGTGGACCTCACTCATACCCAGCTGGCATTTTTCCGGCTTAATGGTCAAGCCGGCTCGCTGGATCCGCCCGAGCACCTGCGCCAGGTGCTCTAGGTGATCCTCCCAGGTGGGACTGAAGATGGCAATGTCATCCAGGTACGCGGTCGCATACCCTTCCAGTCCCTCGAGCAGCGTGTTGACCATCCGCTGAAAAGTGGCAGGGGCATTCTTCATGCCGAAGGGCATCACCGTGGACTCGTACAGTCCGAATGGGGTGATAAAGGCAGAGCGTTCCCATGCCCTAGGGGTCAGGGGAATCTGCCAATACCCCCTGCTCAGATCCATGATGGTCAGGTACTTGGCCCCGGCCAGCTGGTCGAGCAGGTCATCGATGTGCGGCATTGGGTACGCATCGGTGACCGTCACAGCGTTGAGCCCCCTGTAGTCCACGCAGAACCGCGTAGTTCGGTCCTTTTTAGGGACGAGGACTACAGGCGAAGCCCACGCGCTGTTGGACGCTTGGATCACCCCCAGCCTCAGCATCTCGTCTATCTCTTGGCGCATCTGCTGCTGCACCTCAAGAGAGACCCGATATGCTGAACGCCGGATTGGGGGGTGGTTGCCAGTGTCCACGTCATGGACTGCTGCCTCAGTCCTTCCGGGCAGGCTGCTGAACAGCTCCCGGAAGGGGTGCAGGGTGGCCCCCAGCTGGGAACGTTGGTCCTCCGAGAGCTGGTGGCCAACCTCCACATCCTCGATGGATCCACCCGCCTTGGCTTGGGTGAGCAGATCGAGGAGGGTTTCTGCCTCTCCTTCCTCTGGAAGGTTGCACACTGGGTGAGCATAAGCCTCCCGCTCATGATGGGCCTTCATCATGTTCACATGGAAGGCCTTCCTCCTTCCACGGGCGTGGTCCAGGGTGACCAGGTAGGTGACGGCGTTGAGCTGCTCGTGCACGAGGTATGGACCCTCCCAGGCCGCCTGAAGCTTGTTTTGTGGTACGGGGACCAGTACCCACACCTTTTGACCCACCTGGTAGGTCCGCTCACAAGCATTCTGGTCATACCATCGCTTCTGGTCAGCCTGAGCTTGGGCCATATTGTCATGCACCAGCCGCGTCAAGGCCATCATTCGGTCTCGGAAGCGCACGACATACTCAATGACCGACACTCCAGGGGTGGCTAAATCCCCTTCCCATGCTTCCTTCACCAGAGCAAGGGGCCCCCGTACACGTCGCCCGTACAGGAGCTCAAAGGGGGAGAACCCCGTTGAGGCCTGTGGAACCTCCCGGTAGGCAAACAGCAGGTGTGGGAGATACCGCTCCCAGTCTCTCCCGTGGGAGTCGACCAACATCTTCAGCATCTGCTTTAAGGTGCCATTGAACCGCTCACACAAGCCATTGGTCTGTGGGTGATACGGGCTGGCCACCAGATGTTGCACCTGTACCTGCTTACAGAGAGACTCCATCAGCTGCGACATGAACTGGGTCCCTCGGTCGGTGAGCATTTCCTTGGGAAACCCCACTCTGGAGAAAATCTCCAGTAAGGCAGTGGCCACTTTGTCGGCCCGAATGGACGACAAAGCTACCGCCTCCGGGTACCGGGTGGCATAGTCCACTACCGTTAGTATGAAGCATTTCCCGGAGCGGCTGGGAGTGGACAGAGGTCCAATGAGATCCACAGCCACCCTCGAGAAAGGCTCTTCGATGATGGGCAGAGTTACCAGTGGGGCTTTGGGGCGCGGCCCCGCCTTCCCCACCCTCTGACAGGTGTCACACGAACGGCAGTAGGCTATCACCTCGGTCCTCATTCCAGGCCAGTAGAAATGCTGAGCTAGCCTGGCCCTGGTTTTAGTGATCCCTAGGTGTCCGGCCATTGGAATCTCGTGTGCGATTGGCAACAATTCCGCCCTGAACGGATGGGGTACCACTAACTGTCGGTCCCTGGGCCACGCTCGCGGTCGGACTCCAGGGGAGGCTGTGCCGCCTGTTCCTTGAGAGTCTTCAGGCTAGGGTCAGCTTCCAACGCTGCCTGAAATCCTGTGTAATACTATTGTAGGAACTCGAGGATTCTGATAGCGTGGGGCAATGAACAATCAGAGACGGGTTTCTTTGAATGCAAATAATGTATTTGTGAAACAGCAAAACACCCAAAAACAATATTCAAACAACCCGTAGTGACATGCAATGAGTCCATATATATATACACAAGTCCAGTTATATGAATCCGGATATATAAGTCTTTGAACCTCTATAGCGAGGGTGGTAAAGTTCTTACGACGGAGTCCTCACACAAATGTGACCACAAGGTAAGTCTGATGCACAGATAACGTGGCTGGATTTACACACTGCCGGTGTGTGAAGAGTCAGATCCAGGTATGCAGAAAACACAGGGAGGTCCAGGAACAAGTTAATCTCAGTTGTGGCTTAATTCAGTGAAGTCCAACAACAAGTTCATATGTCAGTAAGGTTCCAGTAACAGTTCCAACAGCTCTCACCAGAGGTAATGCACAAAGGGTTTAAACAGCAACAGTTCAGAAACACAGTTCTTATCAGATGGAGTGAACCAAGGGTTAAATTCCCAAGTCAACAGTTTAGTGATAACACAGTACTTTGTGCAACTTACATATGCAGAGAATGTCCAGAGCCATGGGTAGAAACTGCTGTGGCTGAGAAACACCTGAAGATAAGGCTATGCACTTTCCTAGTAAACACACAAAAGATCTGTGAGGAACAAAGCAGCTGGGTTGCAGGGAAACGGAAGCAGAATATTCCAGCAGTGAAGCCAACACCTGAGCCAGGCTTTAAACAAACGAACAGGAAGTAGGGCACACAAAACAGCAAACTCCATTTTAACAAAGGGCAAAATCATTGACAAAGTTACCTAGAAACCTGGAATACTGACATTACTCCCCCCTAAAGACGGCCTCCGGACGGTCCTGGACCAGGCCTGTCCGGGTATCTCGATGAAACTGAGCAATCTTCAGAGGCGCATTGATGTTACATTACTGGTTCCCAAGAATCATTTTCAGGAGAGTAACCTTGCCATCTAACTAGATACTGAAGCCGGTTTCTATGAAGTCTCGAATTAACAATATCCTGTACCACGAATTGTTCTTCGCCATCAACCAACACTGGTGGAGGGGGAGGTACGATACGTCCCTGAAACGTGTTAGGAGAGACTGGTTTTAATAAGGAAACATGAAATACTGGGTGTACCTTTAAAGTCCGTGGTAGCTTCAACCGACAGGCAACAGAGCTCACAATCCCAGTGATCTTGAATGGACCGATGAATTTCTGTCCCAGTTTCTGCGAAGGAACACCAATTTTAGATTCTTGGTGGACAACCAAACTGAGTCTCCTACCTTATACATAGGTGCTGGTTTCCGGAATCTATCGGCCGACTTCTTGTAACGCTCCTGTGCTGTGGTCAGGGAGTCCTTCAAAACTTCAAGATTACGTTGCAACGCCGTCACTCTGTCTTCAACCGCTGGTACCGAAATCGTAACCGGGGACCTAGGCAAAATACTTGGATGATAACCCAGGTTGGCAAAAAAAGGTGTTACCTTCGTGGAACTGCTTTGGGAGTTGTTGTACGAAAAATTCCGCTAGAGGAAGTAGCTTCAGCCAATCGTCCTGCAAATGACTGACGTAACAGCGTAGATATTGCTCCAAGGTTTGATTTGTCCGTTCGGTCTGCCCGTTGGTCTGAGGATGGTATGCAGAAGACAAGCAAACATTAATGTGGAGCGCAGAACAAAATCCTTTCCAAAATCTAGAGGTAAATTGTATTCCTCGGTCAGAAATGATGTCATCTGGTACCCCATGCAGCCGGAAAATGTTCTGGATAACTAGATCTACTGTCTCTGTAGCTGGGGGAAGACCAGCACACGGAATGAAATGAGCAGCTTTCGTTAAACGATCTACTACCACCAAAATAGTATTTTTACCACCAGAGGTGGGTAACTCCACAATAAAGTCCATTGAAATAGACCCCCAAGGGCGAGACGGTACAGGTAGCGGTTTAAGAAGACCAGTAGGTGAAACGCGAGGAACCTTGTACCGGGCACAAACTTCACAAGAGCGGACATAGTCATTCACATCCTTCAAGCAGGTAGGCCACCAAAAAAAACGAGTTAACAATTCCTGCGTCTTCTGTACCCCCCTATGACCAGCCAATTTAGAGTCGTGGACCAATTTGAGAACTCGAAGTCTTACAGCCTCTGGGACATAAATACATCGATCTCTAAGCCACACACCATTCCGAAGGACAAGATTCACATTGTCAGGTGGAGCTGCAAGAAATACGTCACCGTCATAGGCCAGCTTGATCTCCTGCCACAAGTCCCGGTTCCGGAGCACTCCAACGAAATTGGCCTCCGACAAGATGGTCTTCGACGGGGTCCCAGGCACGGAATCCACGGTATGGATTCGGGATAATGCGTCAGTTTTCCCCATTACGTGAACCTGGGCGGTACGAAATAATAAAATTAAACTGGTTCAAGAACAAACTCCACCTAGCTTGTCGAGGAGAAAGACACCTGGCAGACTTAAGGAATTCCAAATTGCGATGATCCGTGAGTACTACTACCTGCTGAGTTGCCCCCGCAAATGGTGTCTCCATTCCTTAAAGGCAGAAATAATTGCCAAAAGTTCCTTATCTGCCACATCATAGTTAAGTTCTGCAGAAGATAACCTACGAGAGAAGAAGGCACACGGGTGCAGCAAACCTTTGTCTCCGGTACGTTGTGAGAGGATAGCTCCCAATGCACAGTCAGACGCGTCCACCTCCACGATAAAAGGCTGTGCAGGATCCGGATGCATCAATATTGGAGCCGTGGTAAAACAACCCTTCAGGCGATCAAAGGCTTCCTGAGCTTGCGAAGACCATTCAAACTTCTTCCCCTTCTTGGTGAGGAGAGTGATGGACGGACAATTTCTGAAAAATTTCGGATAAACCGTCTATAAAAGTTAGCAAAGCCAATGAATCGTTGTACCTCCTTAATGTTTCCTGGTACCGGCCAGTCCAAGATTGCCTGGATCTTGCTGGACTCCATATTCAATCCCTGAGGCGAGATAACATAGCCTAAAAATTGAATTTCAGAACAATGGAACTCACACTTTTCGAGTTTGATGTACAAATGATTATCTCTCAAACGTCTAAGTACGGTCTTGACATGTTCCTGATGTTCCTGTAAGGAGTCAGAAAAGATTAAGATGTCATCAAGGTAAATTACCACATATTGGTCCAATAAATCCCTGAAAATGTCGTTGGCTAAATGTTGAAAAGCAGCAGGAGCGTTACAGAGTCCGAATGGCATCACCAAATATTCAAAATGTCCATACCGGCATCTAAAAGCTGTCTTCCATTCGTCTCCGGGCCGTATACGGAGTAAATTATATGCCCCACGAAGATCTAATTTGGTAAATACCTTGGCCTGGCGAACTCTTTCCAACAATTCTGGAATTAGGGGCAATGGGTACCTGTTACGAATGGTTACCTTATTTAACTCCCGATAGTCAATGCAGGGTCTTAGAGTACCATCCTTCTTCTTTACAAAGAATATTGGAGCTCCCGCTGGTGAAGAAGATGGTCGGATAAACCCCTTGGCTAAATTCTCATCTATATACTCTCGTAAAGATTTTAATTCCGGAGCCGCCAACGGGTAAACATGGCCGAAAGGAATCGCTGCTCCAGGAAGCAATTCTATGGGGCAGTCATACGGTCTATGTGGGGGAAGTTGATCTGCCTTCCTTTTATCACAAATGTCTGAGAATTCCTGATATATCAGAGGGAGAGTAGGTACCTGTATCACCTCTTCCAAGTTCTGGGTAACTGGAGCCGCTACAGTTGGACTGATGGTAGAACTGCACTTCGGGAGAAAGGTTATCTCCTTGGTTTCCCAATTGATGATTGGATTTTGTGACCGTAACCAGGGAATTCCTAAAATTACAGGAAAATGAGGAGAAGATATTAACATGAATGAAAGTGTTTCTTGATGGTCTGGTTCCATCTTACACTCCAGAGGCACTGTCTCCCGATCTACTGGTCCAGAAACTAATGGGGAACCATCCACCGTTTCCATAGTGATTGGTGAAGCTCTTAGTTGTGTCTTTATACCATGTTCCTTTGCAAAAGAAGAATCCATGAAATTCCCACCTGCTCCAGAGTCTATCATGGCAGAACTTGATATCCACTGTTCCTCCCACTGAATCTGTATAGGAAGAGAACAATGTGAATATTTCTCCCCTTGATCTTTAGGGGAAGTCGGCATCAGTATTGGGGGAAAAAACCGCATCTAGATGTAGACTGGTTTCCGAAACTTCAGACTCAGCGTCTGTGTTATCATAATCCCCTACTACCGCCAACACCTTGTTGGGTCGCCTAGGACATTTAGGACAATTGATGAGGAAATGGTCCGATTGACCACAATAGAAACATAAGCGCTCACGGAGACGGTGTTCGCGGCGTTCATTATTCTCACGTCTCTGCAGTGAGTCCACCTGCATAGGCACCTCCTCAGCCTCTCGCGGGTTTTTGCCTGTGGTTTCCCTGGACGGAAGAGAGTAATTAGTAATGCGATTTACAGCGGCCCATTTTTCTTGTCTGCGTTCAGTTAAACGGATATCAATACGTACACAGTGCTGTATAAACAATTCAAACTCCTGTGGAGACTCTGAACGAGCTAGCTCATCCTTGATTGCATTTGACAAACCTTTTCTAAAGATTGGTAATAAAGCATTGTTTTCCCACTGGGTGTCCACCACTAACCTTTTAAATTCAGTAACATATTCTATGACTGACCGTTTCCCCTGCGTAAGGAAAGCAAGGCAGATTCAGCGGTAGCACGGCGGTTGGGATCGTCGAACATTTGCGCCATAGCTGCCAGAAAATTGTCCAAATTATTTAGACGGGTATCATGACTTTCAACCATAGGATTTGCCCAAGCCAGTGCACGTGATGTCAACAACATAATAATACATAGAACCTTAGATCTATCAGACCGGTAGTAGGAGGCATGTACATCAAAAAATAATATACATTGATTAACAAACCCACGGAATTGACTTCGGTCACCATTAAAACGGAATGGAGGCAATTTGGGCATACTGGTGGATGAGGTAGGCTCAGTAGGTAAGGCCTCCAGGACTCCTAACCTAGAACGTAGATCTTGGAGAGCCTGACCAAACCCCTGTGCATTGTGGTTAACCCGAGACTCCAAGTCTCTAATCTGATTGAGTGCAGCCGCCACCTCCTGCTGCAAGGAGTTAACTATGGTGAACAATTTGTCTGCCCGTGTCTCCGTCATTGCCCCAGCAGAATCCTCTTTTTTAGGCTGGAATATCCTGTAATACTATTGTAGGAACTCGAGGATTCTGATAGCGTGGGGCAATGAACAATCAGAGACGGGTTTCTTTGAATGCAAATAATGTATTTGTGAAACAGCAAAACACCCAAAAACAATATTCAAACAACCCGTAGTGACATGCAATGAGTCCATATATATATACACAAGTCCAGTTATATGAATCCGGATATATAAGTCTTTGAACCTCTATAGCGAGGGTGGTAAAGTTCTTACGACGGAGTCCTCACACAAATGTGACCACAAGGTAAGTCTGATGCACAGATAACGTGGCTGGATTTACACACTGCCGGTGTGTGAAGAGTCAGATCCAGGTATGCAGAAAACACAGGGAGGTCCAGGAACAAGTTAATCTCAGTTGTGGCTTAATTCAGTGAAGTCCAACAACAAGTTCATATGTCAGTAAGGTTCCAGTAACAGTTCCAACAGCTCTCACCAGAGGTAATGCACAAAGGGTTAAACAGCAACAGTTCAGAAACACAGTTCTTATCAGATGGAGTGAACCAAGGGTTAAATTCCCAAGTCAACAGTTTAGTGATAACACAGTACTTTGTGCAACTTACATATGCAGAGAATGTCCAGAGCCATGGGTAGAAACTGCTGTGGCTGAGAAACACCTGAAGATAAGGCTATGCACTTTCCTAGTAAACACACAAAAGATCTGTGAGGAACAAAGCAGCTGGGTTGCAGGGAAACGGAAGCAGAATATTCCAGCAGTGAAGCCAACACCTGAGCCAGGCTTTAAACAAACGAACAGGAAGTAGGGCACACAAAACAGCAAACTCCATTTTAACAAAGGGCAAAATCATTGACAAAGTTACCTAGAAAACCTGGAATACTGACACCCTGACTGGATATGGCAAGAATTGATGAAACTGCCCTGTCCTCTGTCAGTTCCCCGGGATCTGTCTCCTGGCTACTGTCTGACTCGGCAGCCACTTGGTCAGAGAGGGGGAAACCGTCGGACCTCCGCGAGGCTCCTTGGGCTTCAGCGCTCCCACTCCTGGTAACAGCGGCCACGACCGCTGAGACCACGGGTAGCGCCTGCTTTCCCTCATCCTCTGACCAAGTCGCCGGGTCAGGCAGACTTCCCTGACTTCCTGACATCCCGGATGTGGGGAACTCCTGACCTGGGGTCCTACCTGGTGGCTCCTCTCCCGGGACACCCCCTCCCCCCATGGCCTGTTCCTCTTCCTGCAGGGGCCCTAGACTCAGCAGGCTGGATTCACTTAGGGCCCTACACTGCCCATAGCAGCCCCTCCCTCCACCTCTGAGCTCTCCCCTACAGCCTCCTCACCTGTCCTCACTGTGAGCCCTGTGTGTGTAGTGTCAGTGCATGGCTTACCATCAGGTTGCACTCCCTCCTCCACTGTTGGAGGCACATTCAATACATTAACATTAGCATTCACAGTAGAGTCATGACATTCTTGGGGAGCCGGACTTTGGGGTTCAGTGGCCACATACTGGGACACTAGCCGCCCCAAATCGGTCCCAAGCAACACATTTGCAGGAATATTCGGCGTTACTCCCACCTCCCGCATCCCCCTCCCGGCACCCCAATCCAAATACACCTTGGCAACGGGCAGCGCCGGTTCAACGCCTCCAATTCCGGAGACGGAAAGGGTTTTCCCAGGTACCAAGTCTTGAAGGGACACCACCTCAGGACGTACCAGGGTTCGTTCAGCGCCTGTGTCCCGCAGTCCCATGACCGCTGAGCGGCCGATGGTGACGGGTTGGTAATTGTCTAGGGACCTCCCACCACCTCCTCCCACACACAAAACAGTGGACGGTTTCTGGGACAGGGATGGGGCCTTCTGGCGCTGGGGACATGCAGCCTTAAAGTGTCCTGGCTGATTGCAATTATGGCAACGTCTGGGTTCTGTTCCTGGCCTGGAGAGGGCAAGCAGGGGGGTCCCACCCTTGCACTCGGGGGGCTGGATATGGGGCTGGGGCAGGATTGGGCTTACCCCCTCTCCAGTGCTGCTGGCAGGCTTCTTTGGCTCCGGCGCCCTTTGTTGGCATACTCGTCTGCCAGGGCGGGCTGTAGCAGAAGCCCCCTTTGGTTTCCGGTCAGGGAGGAACTGCTGGAGGTCCTCGGGGCATTTCCCACAAGAATTGCTCCACGACAAACATTCCTGGACCTCCTGACGGGTAGTGAGCTCTAGACCTGAGGTCCAGTGCTCCCCCGTTTCTCAACGGGGCCCGCATGTGGTCGGTCCAGGTGTCCTTTAAACCCCCGCGCAGACTCCTGAATTTCCCTGCGGTACGACTCCGGGGTGAGTTGTAGTGCTGGATCAGGGCCCGCTTGATGCTGTTGTAGTCCTGCTCCTCCCCGGCAGGTAAGTCCCCCCCAAAACTTCCAGGACTTACCCCTCAAAAAGGGGGGGGGCAGGTACCTTGCCCACTGATCCCGGGGGCCAGTGATGGGTTTGGGGGCATGTCCTCTCAAAAGCAAGCAGAAAGGAATCCAGGTCTCCATCCTTTTCAAGTAAGGGAAAGTCCTCCGCCCGGGCCTTGGAGCCCTTGTCTCCAGTGGGCCTGGTGCGTCCAGCGGGGGCCCGTGCTGAGCCATCTCCATGTTGGTGCTGGGCTCTGCACTTCACGGCGTTCTGTAGCCTGCAAACACACGTTCTGCATGCTCACGCTCTGCTGCTCTCTCTGCCGCTGCTTGCTCACGCTCTTGCTCTTTCTCTGCCGCTGCTTGCTCACGCTCTGCTGCTGTCTCTGCCGCCACCAGGAGTCTTTCAAAAGGCGGCCGTCATTACCAGCCTCGAGCTGTGCCATAGCCGCTTGGAAAAGGGCCTCCGATCTGGACAGGCTGGGACAGGCAGGGGTGGACAGTCCACTGTGAGACTGAGCACGGGGGTCGGGCTTTCCCTTTGGGGGGCCCTGGCTGAGCTCCCCCTCATCGGTATCGAACCCCTCATAGGCCCCCAGCATTGGCCTCCCCCTTTGCCCTACTCCTGGTGCCTTCCCCCATCTTGGGAACCTTTGGTTACTGAAACACAGCTGCAACCCTGACCTTGCACACAACTTG
>JARQOD010005670.1:0-46825 GCA_033576555.1 Oophaga sylvatica
CGTTATGCTATACCGTTACCAGCCCGTCAACGCTATGTGTTGAATGGGCTGGTAAAACGCAATATAAACCTAGCCTTAGGGTTAGGGTTATAATTAGGGTTAGGGTTGGAATTAGGGTTAGGGTTACAACTTGGGTTAGGGTTACAATTAGGCTTAGGGTTACAATTAGTGTTAGGGTTACAATTAGGGTTAGGGTTACAATTAGGGTTGGAATTAGGGTTGGGATTAGGGTTGGGTTAGGGTGTGTTGGGTTAGGGTTTGAGCTAGAATTGAGGGGTTTTGCACTATTTAGGCACATCAGGGGTCTCCAAACACGACGTGGCGTTCAAAAAGTCAAATGGCGCTCACTCCCTTCCGAGCCCTGCCGTGCGCCCAAACAGTGGTTTACCCCAACATATGGGGTATCAGCGTACTCAGGACAAATTGCACACCAATTTTGGTGTTCTAATTTCTCCTGTTACCCTTGAGGAAAAAAATTTATTTTTATTTTCAGGGCTCTGCGTTTATAAATTTCTGTGAAGCACTTGGGGGTTCAAAGTGCTCACCACACATCTAGATAAGCTCCTTGGGGGGTCTAGTTTCCAAAATGGTGTCACTTGCAGGGGTTTCTTCTGTTTAGGCACATCAAGGGCTCTGCAAACACAACATGACGCCCGCAGAACATTCCATCAAAGTGCATTACAAAATGGCGCTCCTTCCCTTCCAAGCTCTCCCATGCGCCCAAACAGTGCTTTCACCCACATATGGGGTATCACTCTACTCAGGAAAAATTGCACAATAACTTTTGGGGTCCAATTTCTCCTGTTAACCTTGGGAAAATAAAAAAAATAGCGGGCTAAAGAATCATTTTGAGGAAAAAATGATTTTTTATTTTCACGGCTCTATGTTATAAACTTCTGTGAAGCACTTGGAGGTTCAAAGTGCTCTCCACACATCTAGATAAGTTACTTAAGGGGTCTAGTTTCCAAAATGGTGTCACTTGTGGGGGGTTTCCACTGTTTAGACACATCAGGGCCTCAACAAACGCGACATGGCGTCCAGCCAATTCTGCGTTGAAAATGTCAAACGGCGCTCCTTCCCTTCCAAGCTCTGCCATGAACCCAAACAGTGGTTTACCCCACATATGGGGTATCAGCATGCTCAGGACAAATTGCACAAATACTTTTAGGGTCTTGTTACCCTTGGGAAAATAAAAATTGGGGTGAAAAGATCATTTTTGAGGAAAAAATATGATTTTTTATTTTCACTGCTCTACGTTATTAACTTCTGTGAAGCACTTGGAGGTTCAAAGTGCTCACCACACATCTAGATAAGTTCCTTAAGGGGTCTAGTTTCCAAAATGGGGTCACTTATTGGGGGTTTCCACTGTTTAGGCGCATCAGGGGCTCTCTAAACGCGACATGGCATCCAGCCAATTCTGCCTTGAAAAAGTCAAACGGCGCTCCTTCCCTTGCGACCTGTGCCGTGCACCCAAAAAGTGGTTTACTCCCACATATGGGTATCGGCGTATTCAGGAGAAATTGCACAAGAAACTTTGTGGTTCATTTTTTCTTTTAACACTTGTGAAAATAAAAAAAAATGGTTCCGAAGTAAAGTTTTTGCAAAAAAAGTTAAATGTTAATTTTTTCCTTCCACATGACTTCAGTTCCTGTGAAGCATGTAAAGGGTTAATGAACTTCTTGTATGTGGTTTTGAGAACTTTGAGGGGTACAGTTTTTAGAATGGTGTCACTTTTGGGTATTTTCTATCATATAGACCCCTCAAAGTGACTTCAAATGTGATGTGGTCCCTAAAAAAAAATGGTGTTGTAAAAATGAGAAATCGCTGGTCAACTTTTAACCCTTATAACTTCGTAACAAAAAAAAATGTTGTTCCCAAAATTGTGCTGATGTAAAGTAGACATGTGGTAAATGTTATTTATTAAGAAATTTGTGTGACATATCTCTCTGATTTAAGGACTTAAAAATTTAAAGTTTGAAAATTGCAAAATTTTCACAATATTTCCGCTTTTTTCATAAATAAACGCAAGTCATATAAAACATTTTTTACCACTAACATGAAGTACAATGTGTCATGAAAAAACAATCTCAGAATCAGCTGGATTCGTTAAAGCGTTCCAGAGTTATAGCCTCATAAAGGGACAGTGGTCAGAATTGTAAAAATTGGCCCGGTTATTAAGCTGCAAATTGGCTCTGTCACTAAGGGGTTAAAGGGAACTCACAGCTGATACATGCTGCCCGATCTGCAGGCAGCATATATGTGATTCTGAAACACTGCAGCATTTCAGAGGTAAACATACTTTAAAAGCAAAAAAAAAAAAAAACTGAACTGAAGTAGACTTGAATGGCATGCCTGATATAAAAGCATGTTCACACTGGCCATAAAAGCAAACAAAACCAAAGGAAAAAAACAATGTGTGCATATACCTTAATGAAAATAAATAAGTAGAAAAGCAAGTGCAATAAATAATTAACATAGGGCACTTGGTAAACACTGTTTTGATCAAAAAAGTATAAAGCTGTCCCACCACAGCAAGGTGTACTCATTTGGGACAGTAACTACGCTCTCTAAGGTTAAAACCTACCTGGTGTGAATAGTGGCAGAGAGTCTACAGCTTCCAAATGGACACCCAGCTTAAGAGGGACAATATATGAACTACACAGCTCAGTAAATAGGAGGTGACACCCAATTTGTACTAAATACAATAATACTTTTTGGTGTTTTCTGCAAAAAATGATAATTAAAATGTTGTGTATTTTCATATCTTATTTTGCAATTTTAAAATAAACTTGTAAAAGTTATTTATGTGAGTTTCTCCATATGATTTGCACTAAAAGGCCCCCATTATGTAAAAGTGTAGATTTGTAACGTCATGCATGCTAGGGTTAAGTGAATTCCAGTATTTTGATAAAAAAAACTGCACTTATTCTTGCCCATCAAAAGTATTGGAACCAGTGTGGGAAGAACCTAAAAACAGAACTGGCCTTATTATTATAGACTGAACATTACATGCAAAAACAATGCACCCAGGAGAGGACATGGACAGAAGAGGCCCCTGTACAAATGTAACATGCAGGTGCTGGGATGCAGTAACACAAATGCTGCAGAACAGGGATTAACTATATTTAATTACTTTACAGCAATGAACTCCTCGCAGGAGATAGCAGGAGAAAAGGGTACAAAAAGAAAATTAAACTGAATAATGGTTGTTTAACTAGACAGCCTTTTGATAACAATTTCACTTATCGTGGCTCCGCAGCCCGTCACTCTCTGAAGGTCCCTGGGTAGTAGAATGCTGGCGACGGTCGGTGCAGCATCTTCAGGCATCCTAGCCCAACACACAGTCCTGCTTCTGGCAGCAGCGGGTGGTCTCTGGTTTCGCCATTTAACTGTAGAGCTCTATGCAAGGTTCCACTCGGCACGTGCCTCTCTGAGCAACTGCCGTCACCTGAATGGCTGCTCTGCACAGCTCTGCTCGGCGTGCACTCCTGTTTGCCAGCCAACACCCGGACGTCCGCGCTGCAACATTTTGCCTGGCACACGTTACCCTGCGCACCCACTGATAACAGTAAGTTTCTCATGCAGCCACCCAATCCCTGCATCCTATGGCCTAACGTATCCCTCACTGTGGCTACGATCCATATCTGCTCAGCATTCTGGTGGGAAGACCCCTCCCTTTCCCGTGCAGCCCCTTTTTGCTTACTCACTCTGGCCACATCCCCTTCACCCAGGTTACCGGCTTGCTCCGGCTGCAATTGCATTACCTCCAGCAACAGGAGGTGCGGCCCCAGCAGTTCTGGACCTGGCACTTCAGCAGCCCTGGCAGCCCGGTCCTCCCTTCTACACAAGAACAGTACATAGGCCCTTTACAGTCCAATTCCAACTGCTTTGGAGGTAGACGTGGTCCCTTTAACTCTTGATGCCTTGTGCAGCTAGCTACCCAGGTTGCACCAATGGTATATGGGCCCCTAAATACACCCCATTCAGCTGTGCTATATCTATTATACTATACATATGACATTGCCTGTTTGAGTAACATAACATATAATAGTTAATAAAATCCAACAGCAGGTAATTAAGACATGACATTATTAATCATCTACATATATGAAAAGACTTAATATATTACAGTATGTGAGTAAGGCTTTGCCCACCACAATCACTATTTAGTCAGTTGACTTAAATTATTTCAGTGTTGCTCTTTTAATAAAGGACCTCCAGCTACCTGCCTGAATCATTGTGAAGGTGTAATTGTCACTGAGGGATATTTAATCCATGCTATTCATAAAACACACTGTAAATATCTGGTGGCTATTGTTGTTCAATATTAAAATCCAATAATACTATTCAGGTTTGCACAATAATTTTCCTGCCATCTGTTATACTGCAAAGCCCAGTATATGTAGTGTCGCAAAAGTGGGGTATAAATATAATTTAATTTAAAAAAAATACATTTTAAATAAAAGAAGTTGTACCAGAGTTTAAGTAACGTTAAAAGGAAATATAAAATAAGTTTAAAAATAAAACAAATAAACATTATTTGCATGTTTACCCTCCTCCACTCTAGCACCAATATTCTGGTTTCCTTACCAGGTTTTTTATCTCATTTTCTTGTAGCGATTATGTGCTGTATGTACATGTGACCGCTGCAGCTGATCAATGACAGAAGCAGTGATGTGAGCATGTATGATACATGAGATGATTGGCTACAGAAGTCTTTTATATATACTCCACATTATTCCATAACATTTCCTGGTGTCGGTATTATTTCTTAAATTGTCAGATCGCTTCTTTAAAGCTCTTCTATAAATTGGCAATGCACCTGGCCATATACAGCGCTGGCTCTAACAGCGTTCCCGGCACTGACTGACAGCCGGCTTATCATTAGAGCCAACTATCAGTCAGTGCGGGGAGCGCGGTTACAGCCGCCGCTCTCTATGAAACCATTCCAGCGTCACACCTATGGCTGAAGGAGTGATCCTGTGGGGGAAGGGAGTTCATTCCCTCCCAGCAGGCGGGCTCACAGTGTGACGGACGCATGGTGTCAAATTATCTGCCTGTTAATAGCATTATTTTACATGACAAGTTCCCTGTTTAAATAGCCTAAAAGCTTTTAGTCGCTTAACCTTTACTTTAACAGAAGTGTTAGGGACTTTCTAATTCTTTCAGGTTCTCCTCCTGCACAGCTCTCCATTTTGTGGACAAGAGCTCTGTATAGTCTATGAGAAAGGCAGCGCGAACAAAAGCAGAAGAACCTGTAATACTTATGTATTAGTAAGTGTCACAAAATCAAGTCCTCAACACTTCTGTTAAAATAAAAATAAAGGGGATAACCTCTTTAACTGTGTCAAATGGCAAACTCAGCTCTGCTACTCCAGTGAAAATCATATTACATACTAAATCCAGGAGGCGGCAGGTGGATTTCTCACTATATATTTCTGCTCTTGCAATAAATATTTACACTGATAAAGTAACAGGGGGCACTTATATCATCTTCTTCACAGGAAAGTAATTCCTTTTTTTGTATTGTTCAGAAGTAACATAGATTTGAAAGAGAGAACCATTTCTTTTGTTATTCTTCTCTTTCTTTTTTACCCTTGTACATGTATTAAACAGCAGGAAATAGGGCTGACAAATTACACCCGGACGTCCATCACAACATAAAATAGAGGCCATGGGGAAGCGCTGCTTTGGAGAGAGTACCACAGCAGGTGTATTTAGCAATTCAATAAAAAAAGGTTGGAAGAATGTACAGTACAGTCAAGCAACATGATCAAGAAACCATTCATTCATTGAATCAATATCTCACAAGACGTTCCTCTTAGATCCTCAGGTGTCAGAAAGCTTTGACCTGCCTCCAAGGGCTAATGTGGCTCCCTGTTGCTAGGAAGAGCTCATAAAGAGTAATCTTACTTCTCTAATGGAAAAGGTTTGTTTTATCAAAATGACACATTCAGGACACGCTTTACATTGCCTCTCTACACCGGCCAAACCTAGTATGCTCATTTCCATCGCTATTCATCTTGCCTACGTCCGTGATTTATATTGACTCCTGATGTGCATGCACGCTGCCATTAATTGTTTTTTACTACTCTGTTATTATCATAACCAAGAGCACAACAGACCATAAGGAAAAAAGATCAACTATAGGACAATCACATCAACTTCCAGCTTTTTATATTAATATCCCAATATCACGCTGTCATATTGTTCTACGGTAATCTGTTGGTCCCTCAGTGACCTGTCTCCCCTGGACGGCGGTGTCATTGCCTGGGTTGTTTTCAACAGAAGTGAGCTCCTGACGATGCTGCGAGATCAAAGTACCTGCTCCTGCAATATCATTAGGAGCTCACTGGGTAGGTGCCGTCATAGCTCTGGCTTTTTGTGATGGTGGTGCCTACGCATTGAACTCCTAGTGACCCTGCGGAAGCAGGTATATTCATCCTGCAATGTCATCAGGAGCACACTGCGCAGGCATCGCCCCTTCCAATGAAATTAACCTGGACTGTGCGCATGTACAGGAGAGTCGGGTGAATGAGAGAAAAGTGACCTGTTAATCAATAATTGAAAGCCACCAGCGGGTGGCAAAGTACAGCAGAGCTAGTGACTGAAAGTCCCCCTGATGTCATTAAGTGTCAAAACTTCAAAAAAAGTTTTCTCAAAAATGCCCCAATGAAATTCACACTTTCTGATGGCACACACTTGTTGGCGGTATATAAGGAACTGGTAAATAATATAAATAAATATTTACAAGTATTATTTAGAATATATATTTTACTATTTAGCTTTTTTATTCATGAAGAGTAGGATGGCCTCTCCATCATGTATTGACGATGGTTATGGACTCACTGCGCCATGGACTGGGCATACACTGGAGCAGTGTAACGAAATGACTACCTAGTTTTCACTAGAGCCTCTGATGGTGAGGATAAGCTTAGCCACAGGTAGTTACCATGTGTCACTCAAAATCAGTACCCAGACCTGCATCAGCTAATCAATGGGTCAAAGCAGGAATATGAAGAACAGGAGGGCGAAGACAGAAGTATAGTCAGACAGTCCAAGGACAGGGCAGACAGCACAGGTTCACAATACAAAGCTGGAATCAGGAGCCTGCTGCACTGAGATGTGCGGCACTTCAGAACGCTTGCTTCAAAGACTGGAGCAGCAGAGAACGAGGAGGAGAATATTGTTATTTTTTTAGTCAGTTAGTACATTGTGATGCAAATAATACTGTATGGAGGACTATGGGAGTGCATTATACTATATGTAGGACTATAGGAAGAGCATTATACTGTATGATAGACTATTGGGAGTGTAGTATACTGTATGGAGAGCTATGAGGAGTGCAGTATACTGTATGGAGGACTATAGGGGATGCATTATACTGTGTGGAAGACAGAGAAGGGTAGTATACTGTATAAAGGCCTCTGGGGATTCATTATACTATATGGAGGACTATGGGGAAATGCATTATTGAGTCGCACGTACAGTACCAGGGCTTATGGGGTACTCGGCACCGAGCCCGTTGAAGTCTATGGGGAATGTCACAAGTAGCACAGCTCGGTCCGTTGCCCTGGGCGCTCATACAAAGGGGGATATTTACAGGGGATTTTAGGAATAGTTCGTGACGCCACCTGTGGTTTCTGATCGCATTGACCAGCGCTGCAAATGGATCTTCTGAGGGGATGTTACAGGGCAGCAAGATGTTACGTCTCCCACAGGTGAGACGGTTCCCTCAAAGTCTATGGTGATGCAGGGTGCAGGTAATAAGTCAGTCACACACATGCCAGTCTCTTTCCATACCTTTACTGTTGAAGGTTGCAGGTATGTCCCGGGAAGCTGCTCAGGGTGGAGTATGTACATCCAGGTAATCGCCAAGTAGGTTTAGGGCCTCCTTTCCCTTTAAAGTGTATGAGTCCTAACCTGCGTGAAGTCAAGTTTAACTCTAAGCAAGACAGCTTCGCCCGGCCAAAATTGTGGTGGAAGTCTTCTTCTGGAAAGAACTAAGTCTATCTGGCTGCGCACGCCCGACTCCTGTTCTCCCTGACCCCAGTTACGTATCGGCACTTAGGGCTACCCTCTGCGACTTGAAGTCCAGCAGGGATTCCGTTTTTTCTCTCACTAGCCGTAAAGGTTCTAGCAATACTTCGGACCCGGTGTCCGGTTAAGTTGAGTGAAGGTGATCTGTCACCGAAGTCACTCCTTCCTTGGGTCACCACTCGCCCGTCGCCCTACTCTCACCCTTAACATAAGCACGGGGTAGCAGTAGGTGTAGTCATCAGCTTCCTTCCTTCCAAAGCTCACTGACCAATTCTCAGTTAACTCGATGTTCTGATGACTGTAGTCCCCTTCCTTCCATTCCTTCATAAACTCTGTCCAGAGCGGCTATCAGGACCTTTCGTCAGACTGATTTCATGCACGCTTCGAGAGTCACTTTCCACATTCCTTAGGGAACTAACAGTCTGGATGATCTGAGATATCAGCTTGCAATCTTTCCTCCTCTGTCTCGTCTGACAGGAAATCTCTGTCTCTCTCTGGGTAGTATGACTCACTCCTGAATCACACCAAGACTAGAATGTCTCTGAGCTCTGACAAGAATCCTCTCCCTCTGGTGTCCTGAGGAGATCTGATCTGTCTGAGGTACAACCAACAACTAGCATAGCTGACTGGCTAGAATGCCTACTGCTGCATTTCTCCACACTCCTTTATACCTGAATCTAAAGGGCTCCCTCTGGTGGCTCCTGGGGAAGTGTGAGATGTGAATGAATATCAGGTTTTGCAATTACCTTTCAGTACATACTCCTGGAACATGTGTACCAAGCGCAGCTGGGCCACACATTATACTCCATAGACGACTATGGAGGGTACATTAAACTATATGGAGGATTCTGAGGTGTTAGGGTCTGCAGAACGCACCAAATATATAAAGTGGAGAGGTGCGTTCGCAGCCCGGGGTCCACCGTGCAAGCGAAGCCTGCTGCTAGTAAGATGACGAAAGTAGCGAACTCTGTTATCCCGCAGAGTCGCTAAAATAAACGCCGTAGCGCGTTGTGGCAGTAAGTGCAGACTCTGTTAATTCCCAGAGCCGCTAACGGGATGCCACAGCGCTATATGGCGATATGTGCGAACTCACTTAGCTTCAGTGAGCCGCAAAGTAAAACGCTAGGGCGCTGTCTAGCGTCGAGAGCGAACCCTGTTACGTCACAGAGCCGCTGAGAACAAACACCGTGTCCTGTCAGGCTCTCAGGCACACGGTTAATTGCTAAGCGAGCATAATACGTGGTCATGCGCTAATGTCCTCGCGGGAGTCACCCGCAATCTATGGCGTCTGAACGCCAGACCCTGAATACGGCAATCAAACTCCTCACCGGTTAAGTCGGTATTCTAGTGGCTTATTTCAGCCGGGTCCCTAACCACACACACGCATGACCACACTGGCGCATAGCATACAATGGTTGATATTAGCGCATGGCGGCCCAGCCATGCTACCCTTTTATAGCAACAGCTACAGGACCTTCCAGGAACAAGGACCAATGAGAACCTGTTCAGAAGACTAGTAGTAACAGGGCCTTCCTGGCGGGCCAATAGGAGCTGCTGCAGTACCTGAGCATGTGACCCCTGATCTCCAATGAGAGATCTCACTCTGGGCACGCTCAGAAGGGAAAATGCAGGACTTTGTCCCAAAGACGTCTGCTCCAGAACTGGCTATAATAGCAGATCCAGGAAAGGCACCAGCAAGTCACTGCCCAGTAGTGGAGTGGGCAAGACGCTTGGAACGACGTCTCTGCTGAGCAGGCTCCACTGCGGCCGGAGATGAATGGGAGACCGCAGCGGCACTGGTTCGAGACTCCCCTTGTGCAGGAGCGGGAACTCGAACCCTAACACTGAGGAGTGCATTATACTGTATTGAGGACTATGTGGAGTGCATTACACTGTATGGAGGACTGTGAGGATGGCATATTATATGGAGGGCTATGGGGAGAATTATACTATATGGAGGACTATTGGGAGTGCATTATGCGATATGGAGGACTATGTGGAGTGTATTATACTGCATGGGGAGTGCATTATGCTTTATGGAGGATTATCGGGAGTGCATACTAGTATATAGAGGACTATGGGGAGTGCAATATACTGTATGGAAGACTATGGGGTGTATTATACTATATGCAGGACTATGTGTTGCTGTATACTATATTGAGGATTATATGGTGCTATATTCTATATGGAGAACTATGGGCCCATTACACTATGCAAGCAATTATAGAGTGTGAAGGTTTGTGTGGGGTCCATCTTACTGTGGGGGGGGCATTACACAGTGTGGTGAAGTGTTGGGCCATTCTATTGTATGTAGGCTCATTATACTGCATGGAGGGCTGTGTGGGGGTCACAGTTGGAGGATCATTCTGTGTTGAGGTCACCATACTTTGCCAGGGAAGTTGAGGTGGGGTACAGTAGGGTTAAGAGTGTGGAGGAATTAACTGTGGGGGTATCATACAGCTTATGTGGCACTTTTGTTGGCATCATACTTTATGTGTCCAATAAAAAGGGAATGTAGAGCTTCAGTAAGAGGAAAATTACTTTGTAAAGGCTGCAAAATTGTCTGTTGTGCTCTTCTGTGACCCCGACAAATATTTTTTTTTGTTGGGGGGGCCTAATTAGAACTTCTGTTTTTGGGCCACATGATTTCTATGGCCTGCAAGATCTGACCGCTCCTCCCTATAGCCAGTGGAGACAGCAGGAAGATGCAGCAGAGCTAGGAGAGCAGCATGACGCAACCCAGCGAGGCAGCCTGACACAAAAGAGTAGAGCGCCAAACACAGTGATTAGCACAGCGTAGAGAACATGTACGAGTTACCGCTGTGACACATCACGTGCTCTTTAAAAATTGTTTTCCATGTGGTGTGTTAACATTGAAGTGGAGCTGAATTGCACATGTAGTTGACCCCTACACCTCAGTCTGTGCATTTATTAACAAAATGACTCTTTCACCACTGTGGCAAAGGCTTTCCCTTCTGCAGCCATCTCAACATATAGTGATACACTACTATTACCCCTTATAGTGACCCATCATTTGATATTTTTGCATCTCAGGCTTTTATACTTATATTAATTGTATGTTATAGATATTACAGTTTACTGTTAGTGATATATATATATTCACTTGTATATATAATGGTCAAGGAAACAATTTGTGCTGTTCTTTAAGTTATGTGTGAGGATTAAAATGTGCTTGCTTTTTCCTACATGCATATAGATTTATTTTATTTTCACCATGTCTCTATTTTTTTTTCTGTGCTCCTTCAAAAGATCATCATACTCGGCATCATATTGTCTTGTGCAAATAAGACCCACCCTCCGAGAACAATGGCTGCCCATGTACACTGAACGATCTATTAAAGATTGTTCAGCGGCAGTCACTAAGTGCAGCCTGTCTGTGTAAACATGTTATTAAATTATTGCAAATCGGTAAATATTTACTAAACGGTGGTTGTTTAACCCCTTAGTGACCAAGATAGTGCTGGCAATAACGCTAGTGAGGTGCATGAAGTTCATGCGCTATGGACCTAGCTCACCTTATTCACGTCACTGCGAGACACTGATGCTGCGCTATCACATGTAGCTCAGTGTCTCTGCTGGATGGCAGGCTGAATGCTCGCATCATGCCAGCGTTCAGCCTGGCATCTAGATGTAGCAGAGCTAAACTCGTTAAGGGACAAATGGATTATCTTCACAACGGACAGTTGACGGATATGATTGTTCATTATTTTTGGGTTTTTTTTTACAGTAGACATGGGCATCAGAGGATTATCTTCATGTCGGACAGTTGAGGGATATGGTTGTTTATTGTTTTTGTTTTTTTACTGAGGACATGGGCTTCAATGGATTTTAGGCGTAAAGGTGAGATAACTGTTTTTATTTTTAAATAAACATGTAAAACAGGGTGTTGAGTTTTATTTCAATTAATGGATTTTATTCCTGCTGTGTGTTTATTTCCAAACTAATTATGGGGTTAGTAATGTGGGTGTCTTAGAGACAGCGCTCCATTACCAACCTCTGGGCTTGATGTCAACTGGCAATACACTCTGACATCAACCCCAACCCTATTACCCCACTTGCCACAGGGCAAATCCAAAGAGGGAGGCTAAGTGTCCATAAGGTACATCATTTTTGGGGCAGCTGGGGGATGATGTTGGTAGCCTGGGGGGAAGCGGCAGTATCTCTGGCCCCTTTCCAGGCTATTAATATCAATCCACAGGTGTTTGTTTAGCTTTTTCTGGTTTGAATTTATAGGGGGATCCAACAAAATCTTTTTTTAGGGTCACCCGTAAATGTAACTGTAATGACTAAGCAAACAGCTGTGAGCTGTTATTAATAGCCTGGGGAACCATTTAGGATATTGTCCCTTTTTCCAGATTATTGCCATCAGCCCCAAGCCATGTGCTTTCCCTTTGCTGGTTAAGAAAAGTATGCGCGAGCACACGGCAGTTTTTTTTAATTTAATTCTTTATTTTACACAGAATATACACAGCGGGTGCTGAATACAACTTCCATCATTGTTGTCTGATTACGTTGATCTCAGGGAAACCAAGCGACAATGATGAGAGCTGCCTTCAGTACGTGACACATGGACACACAGACATCAAACAGATATACTGATGTCACACAGATGTCATATATGTACATATGGATGGCACACTGACAAGAACCACAGATCTCACCAGTGCTGGTTTATCCTGTACTGGAATCACCAGGATGTGTCAAGGAGGCCTAAGACAGATGAAGATGAGAGCACTAAGTGTTGTGTCTGTTATCTCTTGTATATACATTACACCAGTTTCACTAATAAAGAGTGTTTTGTTTTTATAAAATGGACTGCTTACTTCCATGTGGTTGTCATACCCCAGGGGTTCCAGCACCATCTGAAAATATGTGGCCTGAATACAGAGCATCTGAATGTGCTGAATACATACACATACTCAGAGGGACCCATTTCCTTGGTGCTTGGGGTTGCAGCCAGACACCTGGACCCGTGTGACACCTACCAGCTGACCCTGGTTCTGACCACTGTCCCTTTATGAGGTGATAACTCTGGAACGCTTCAACTGATCATGGCGATTCTGAGAAGGTTTTCTCGTGACATATTCTACTTCATGTTAGTGATAACATTTCTTCAATATAACTTGCGTTTATTTATTAAAAAAAGAAATATGGCAAAAATTTTGAACATTTTGCAATTTTCAAACTTTGAATTTTTATGCCCTTAAAACAGAGAAATATGTCACACAAGATTGTTACTAAATAACATTTCCCACATGTCTACTTTGCATCAGCACAATTTTGGAAACAAAATTTTTTTTGTTAGAAAGTTATAAGGGTTAAAATTTGACCAGCGATTTCTCATTTTTACAACACCATTTTTTTTTAGGGACCACATCACATTTGAAGTCTTTTTGATGGGTCTATATGATAGAAAATACACAAAAGTGACACCATTCTAAAAACTGCACCCCTCAAGGTACTCAAAACCACATTCAAAAAGTTTATTAACCCATCAGGTGCTTCACAGGAATTTTTGGAATGTTTTGAAAAAAATGAACATTTAACTTTTTTTTCACAAAATATTTACTTCAGATCCAGTTTTTTTTATTTTACCAAGGGTAACAAGAGAAATTGGACAGCAAAAGTTGATTTGCAATTTGTCCTGAGTACGCTAATACCCCATATATTTGGGGGGAACCACTGTTTAGGCGCACGGCAAAACTCGGAAGGGAAGGAGCACTGTTTGACTTTTCAATGCAAAATTGTCTGGAATTGAGATCGGATGCCATGTTGCGTTTGGAGAGCCCGTGATGCGCCTAGACAGTTGAAACCCACACAATTGACACCATTTTGAAAAGTAGACCCCCTAAAGAACTTATCTAGATGTGTGGTATGCACTTTGAACCCCCAAGTGCTTCACAGAAGTTTATAACGTAGAGATGTAAAAATAAAAAATCATAATTTTTCCACAAAAATGATCTTCTCGTCCCCAATTTTTTATTTTCACAAGGGTAACAGGAGAAATTGGACTGCATGGCAGAGCTCTGATGGGAAAGAGTGCCGTTTGACTTTTTCAACGCAAAATTGGCTGGAATTGAGATCAGACGCCATGTCACATTTGGAGAGCCCCTGATGTGCCTAAACAGTGGAAGCCCCCCAATTCTAACTCCAACCCTAACCCCAACACATCCCTTACCCTAGTCCCAACCATAATCATAACCCTAACCACAACCCTAACACCAACACACCCCTAACCCTAATCCCAACCATAACCCTAACCCCAACGTGAACTATAAATCCATTTTTTTTAATTTATTATTTTTCCCTAACTAAGGGGGTGATGAATGTGGGTTTGATTTACTATTTATAGCGGGTTTTTCTGTTTGGCAGCTGTCACACACGCTAAAAGATGCTTTTTATTGCAAAAAATAGTTTTTGCATCACCTTATTTTTAGAGCTATAATTTTTCCATATTTTTGCCCACAGAATCATGTTAGGCCTTATTTTTTGCGGGACGAGCTGAATTTTTTATTTTTACCATTTTTGGGCACATGATATTTTTTGATCGCTTTTTATTATGATTTTTGGGAGGCAGAATGTACAAAACCCAGCAATTTGTGAATTTCTTTTGGGGGGACGTTTATACCATTCCGCGTGTGGTAAAACTGATAAAGCAGTTATATTCTTCGGATCAGTACGATGACAGATATACCTCATTTATGTAATTTTTTATGTTTTGGCGCTGTTATACAATAAAAACTAATTTATATAAAAAATAATTATTTTTGCATCGCTTTATTCTGCAAGCTATAACTTTTTTATTTTTTTGCTGATGATGCTGTATTGTGGCTCGTTTTTTGCAGGACAATATGACGTTTTCAGCGATACAATGTTTATTTATATCCGTCTTTCTGATCGCGTGTTATTCCACTTTTTGTTCGGTGGTATTATGATAAAGCATTATTTTTTTGCCTTTTTTTTAAGGGGTTGACTAAAGAGGTTAACTAGTGGGACAGTTTAATAGGGCAGGTTGTTACGGACGCCGAGAAACTAAATATTTGTACGTTTATTGTTTTTTTTATTCACATAATAATAATGTGCTTATTGGGGAAATATTTTTTTTATTTATTTATTTAAGGATTTTTTAAAATATTTTTACACATTTTTTTTGTTAAATTTTTTCTTTGTCCCAGGGTGGGACATCACTATATAGTGTCATATCGCTGATCTGACACTTTGCAGAGCACTGTGTGAGATCAGCGATCTGACAGACAGTGACTGAGTCTTGCCGATGCCTGATCTCAGCAGGCACTGACAAGCCACCACCCTGCATGACCCAGAAGGACCCCGTGGCCATCTTTGATCCGGGGGCCTGCAGGGAGGAGGCCCTTGGAGCAACCCGATTACATCGCGTTGTTCTGAGGGTCTCAGGGAAGCACGCAGGGAGCCCCCTCCCTGCGCAATGCTTCCATATGCCACCGGAACGCTTGTTTGATCGCAGTGTGCCGGGGGTTAAAGTGCAGGGAGTGGTCCGTGACTGCTCCTGGCACTTATGCCTGGTGTCAGCTGTGAGAATCAGCTGACACCCGGCCATGATCAGCTGCGCTCCCCCCGTGAGCGCTGCTGATCGCATATGACGCACTATTCCGTCCATGGGAATTAAGTCCCAGGGCACATGGACGGAATAGTACATCAGATGGAAAAAAGGGGTTAAATACCATAACTGGGGCATTCAGCAAGTCCCTGTTGCTCTCATATTGCACTGGGAAGAAGATGCTATCCAAATATGCATCTAGCCCCTGATGGTTTACCCTTAGAGAATTACAGTTTGTTGGAATATGTTTGGTGCAGCAACTCCATTCCTGTCTATGAGTGTTTAGTTGCTAGATTTGTATGCTACTTATAAAGTTAAAAAAAGCTCCCAGAGGCTCACACAGGGAGAGCATGTGACAGTATTTCCAGTATTTCCTGTGTCTGTGTATGAGAGAAGCAGCCTGCTATAGATGCTGCACAGATAGAGACACAAATGATTTATTCCAGATCTATTAAGCTTATCATATAATGTTCCTGTTTGTTCCTGAATAAAGAAGCTCTGCTGTCACACGCTTGGAGAGTATCCTGAATAATCCGCTGTGAAACAAAATTTCTGTGAAAAAAAGTTCAAGTTGTCTTTTAATTTGATAAGGGCAGTTTATTACTTTCCATCTGCTCAAACGGCTACTGTGGATAAACACTCCTGCTTACCTTTTACTAATCCTGCAAAGAATCTTCTGGGTTTTCCTGACCATTAAATAATTTGTTTGTCATTTTTATTAAGTATTAGTGATTAAAAAATCTTTGAGCTCTTCTGGGAACCCAACATCTTCTGGATATTTCCTTCTGTGGGCTAAGTGTTAAATAATTCACTTGAATTTATTACTTTGGCTCTCAACTAGTTTTATTGTAAATTTAAAATTCTTTCTCATTCCTAATAATGTTTTTGATCTTAATGCTGCGAAAATGCACATTAGAAGCATCCCTCCAGACATGAAGAGATGTCTAAGCACCCAGAACTCCCTAATCTGGAGCTTAATATCCTTATGATTATCCACTATGATAGACAAGTGTGAGTTCAGCTGCCATATTTTACAAAAATGATTACCATTCTTAGCATTGCGGATTACTACTGCCATGGAAGAGTGGTCTGGCAAACCAATCAGTTCATAACCAATTATGAGCATTAAATTCAAAAAAGTATCATTTGCAAAAGACAAAACTACCTAGGACAAACATTTTCTTAGCAGGTTTTTTAACCTCCAGATATCAAACCACCGAATTTCAGTAAGTAATTTGGCTAGAGGAGAAACCATTTTCTCAATGGTGTGTGCGCTTCTTGAAAAACCCTTACTATATCCATCAGATGTTTCTTTGATAATATCTCATTCTATTCACTGACACAGATTGAGAGGGAACATGGCAGCCGAAGGCAGAAGGACTTGGGATAGCTTTGTTATGACATCACATAACATTTGTTGTGTTCTATTGATATGGTATGTTCGCACAACATTTTTTTACCATTTTTGAAGTTTATCCACTTTACAAACTACTTCAAATACTCTGAATGTTCTTTAAAATGAATTTGTCAGTCACTGCAGTTTTGGTACCCAATTTTAGAGCATCATAATATTCAGACAGAGACCTTGATTCCAGTCATTTGTCAAATACTGGGATGCTTGTAGCTTGTTTTTATAAAATTACCATTTTAATTAGCAAAAAATTATTGCTAAAGGTTTATTTGGCCTGCCAGCATGTAATCCAGTCATACCCACACCACTGATTGGCAGTTTTCTACTTATGCACACATGTACTACTACTTATGTACACAGATAGCTGCCAATTGCAGGTGTGGGCGAGGATATTCAGAGCTCAGCATTCAGAGAACTAGTAGATCTGCGGCAGAGAAAAAACTAATCAAGACTGTAGCACCTAGTAAAGTAAGTTACATATTGCTGGAATCGGGGTCTCCGCCTCTACACCATGCTGCTGTCAGATGGAGTAACAAAAACCATGGCTATAGATTCCCTTTATTGTGGATTTTTAAATGTTATTTCAAAATACAAGATAGTTACAGGATTTCTACAAAATCAAATACGTGACACATCCCCTTTCTCGAACTTACTTATGCTAAAACATTTCATTTTCACCTATTAGCCAAATTTCTGCTACAGATCACATCTCACTTTAACACTATGGGCCAGTTTAATAGACCTGCTAAATATTTCACTGTAATGTGAAGATCTCATGTGAATAAAGTGAAGCAAGGAGTTTTAATTTCTACTATTAACAATGTTATAGACTCTTCTTTCAATATCTTACCGTGGATCACAACGTTTTAGTGTAGGAAGTTATATGTCTCATTATTGTATTGATAATACTGTAGAGAACATTATAAATTGGTTATTTATTAAACCATTGTAGCAAAAAATGTTGACTCATGCATATAAGATCATGTTAAAGATATAGCTATTTCCATTGTCAAACTAACATGAATATATTTAAATATTACTTTACAGAGGTAAGCCAACAATAAAGATACTGTAATACTGTGATTTTGTAAAATTACATGTTGTAGGAATATGAGCAAGCTATAAGTAGAAATTAGCAAATATTTCAATATTCGGTTTGGATCACAATCGCTGAATTTTCAATGTTCGCCGATTTAATCGACGAATATAGCCGAACGCCATTGGAGTCAATGGGAGGCTAAAACAAGCGCATACTCAGCTCAAATTGCTGGTGTTTCCCACACTGTCACACAGCGTGCAGCAGTAAAGTTACCGCCGGTAGATCGTTACCGCCCTTAGAGCGCTGCTGTGTCACGCTGTCAGACGTCGGTAACAAACTTACTGCATGTCAGCAGGTGCCGGCTGATGAGAGACTACTTCTCCCATCAGGCTACGTCTGCTATCACAGATAACAGTGATAGCAGGTGCCGCTGATGGGAGACGTAATCTCTCAGCAGCTGGCGCCTGTGTGCAAACTTAAAAAAAAACATGTAAAATAATTAAATGCATATTCAAATAAAATTAAGAAACACATTATACTCACCTAACACCAAATCCTCGATGCCCTTGTCTCGTATAAAAAATGTAAAATAAAAAAACTACATATACTCACCTTAGAGCCCAATCCCCGATGCCCATGTCTCCTATAAAACATCAAAAATAATAAACCATCATATACTCTCCTGTACGCCACAGTCCAGGCAATCCTGAGTGTCCCACGGTGATCTCACATTTAGAACCGTCCACCGGCGATACACTGACAGGAGCATCATTGCTCCCACAGTGTATAGTTGCTGAGCTGCTGTAAGAGAGGTCACACGAGTTCATCAGCTGATAAATCCCAGTGACGTTTCTCACACAGCTTCTGTGCCATAAGTGACATCACCGGGCTCATGAGCTGATGAACTCTGGTGAACTTTCTCACTGCATCTCAGTGCTATACACTGCAGGAGCGATTACCTCCTGTTTCAGTGTGTAGCCAGTTGTCCTTGAGAGCAGTCACATTAGTGAATTGACAGGTGAGGAATTTTGTGGTTTATTATTTCATATTTGCTACAAGAGACATTGGCTTCAGTGGATTAGGCAGTAAGGGGGGCGCACGCATCATAGAAAGCAAAGCATCACGAAAGACAAGCATCGAGTAAAAGGCAGTTATCCATGGCGAGGAATTAATATTCATCTTTCTCTTCACACAGGTATGAACTGCATTCAGTGGAAGCAAACAGCTGAATAGAATCCCCACCTCTGCTATCTGTGTTGAATGCTGCACTATATATTAATGGTATGAACTGCATTCAGTGGAAGCAAACAGCTGAATAGAATCCCCACCTCTGCTATCTGTGTTGAATGCTGCACTATATATTAATGGTATGAACTGCATTCAGTGGAAGCAAACAGCTGAATAGAATCCCCACCTCTGCTATCTGTGTTGAATGCTGCACTATATATTAATGGTATGAACTGCATTCAGTGGAAGCAAACAGCTGAATAGAATCCCCACCTCTGCTATCTGTGTTGAATGCTGCACTATATATTAATGGTATGAACTGCATTCAGTGGAAGCAAACAGCTGAATAGAATCCCCACCTCTGCTATCTGTGTTGAATGCTGCACTATATATTAATGGTATGAACTGCATTCAGTGGAAGCAAACAGCTGAATAGAATCCCCACCTCTGCTATCTGTGTTGAATGCTGCACTATATATTAATGGTATGAACTGCATTCAGTGGAAGCAAACAGCTGAATAGAATCCCCACCTCTGCTATATGTGTTGAATGCTGCACTATATATTAATGGTGTGCACTCCATACCTCTACTTGCTGCCAAGCACTGCTTTACCATCTTGCAACATAGTTTATTGTGCCTGTTAATAAGGCTTTGGAATAATTCATTTTTGCACTGTGTTTAAAATACTTACTGCTTTATATCCCGGTGACTGGGGCCTCTCTAGATGCTATCAGGTGGAAGGTGCTAAAGCATATAGATGTTGCCAGGTAGCCTTTGATGATCTAACCACCCCCTGGTGTGCTGGCCCCAGCTGGCAAATTATCCCAAAACAGCCCCCACAATCCCACTTTCCTGACCCTGTAGTGTGGACTATATATTTAGGAGTAGTCTAAGGGGCGCACGCAGTAAGGGGGGCGCACGCATCACAGAAAGCAAAGCATCACGAAAGACAAGCATCGAGTAAAAGGCAGTTATCCATGGCAGTTAATCAGGGCAGGAATCAGGTAACCCACACTTTGCTTTCTTTTAAATTATGTTCTCTATCTCTATCCTCCTGTGTTCCCTTGCCATCCACATTCACTGCCCCATCCCCCCTCCATCACGACTCATATACATCAGCCCCTCCATACTTCCCTCTCCCATGTACAGTTCCCATGCACTCCTCACCTTCCTAAGAAAACTCAGCCCATCTTGCCCAAACATATCTCAGAAAAAACCTATTTATAAATCCAACAACTACCTGCTCTTTATCTTCCTACTCCTACTGATTTCAGGGACATCTCCCCAAACCCTGGTCCATCCCCCAACCTCAATCCCTACCCTACCTCATTTCGAAACCATAATAATCTTGTTAATATTACTTGCACTCCCTCATCTCCTTCTTTCAACTGTGCCCTCTGGAATCCAAGGTCTGCATGCAATAAACTATCTTTCCTGCACAACTACTTTCTGAACAACTCCCTTCATCTGTTGGCCCTCACTGAAACCTGGATTCAGGATTCTGACACGGTCTCCCCTGCTGCCATTTCCTATGGTGGCTTACAGTTCTCCCATTCCCCGAGACCCACAAACAGACATGGTGGTGGAGTTGGCATACTCCTGTCCCCACAATGCACTTTCCAGGTCATCCCCCCAATTCCATCACTCTCATTCCCTTCTTTTGAGGTCCACACCATCAGGCTCTTCCATCCCCTCTCCCTCAGAATAGCGGTCATATATCGGCCCCCAGGCTCATCCACCCAGTTCCTTGACCACTTCTCAGCCTGGCTGCCGCACTTCATGTCCTCAGAACTACCAACTCTTATCCTTGGAGACTTCAACATCCCCATTAACAGTCCTACTTCCACATCTGCATCTCAGCTTCTATCACTAACCACTTCTCTAGGCCTCTCACAGCTTTCAACCTCTGAGACACACAAGGATGGCAACACCCTTGACCTGGTCTTTGTCCGCCTCTGTTCAATTTCCCACCTAAATAACTCACCGCTTCCACTCTCTGACCACAACATTCTCTCCTTCACGCTCACAAATCCTCCACCACCCCAGCGAACTCCTACCTACCGCACATTCAGAAATCTGCAAGCCATTAACCCTCAGACACTTTCAGACTCCCTACACTCTTCGCTGTCCCCAATCTCCTCTTTTTCTTGTCCTAATCTGGCTGTTCAGCACTACAATGACACTCTTAGAAGCACCCTTGACCAAGTAGCACCGCTCACCCTCAGAACTTCCAAACACACAGTAAAACAGCCCTGGCTCACATCGCAAACTCACCTTCTCCAGCGATGCTCTAGGAGTGCTGAACGCCTATGGAGAAAAACCCGCACACCAGAAGACTTCATCCACTTTAAATTCATGTTAAGAACTTATAATGCTGCCTTCACCTCGCCAAACAGACCTACTTCACCACACTGATCTCCTCACTAGCCAACAACCCCAAGAAACTTTTTGACACTTTTCACTCCCTCCTCAGGCCAAAAGCACAAGCCCCTATCACAGACATTTGTGCTGATGACCTGGCCTCCCACTTTATAGAAAAAATAGATACTATCCGTCAGGAAATCTGCTCTCAACCACCAAGTGCTGTGACTCCCATCCCACCCTGCATTTCCCCTGGCTCAATTTCCACATTTGATCCCATCACAGAAGAAGAAGTCTCCAGACTCCTCTCTTCCTCTCGTCCGACTACATGCACTACCGACCCCATCCCCTCACATCTCCTCCAGTCTCTTTCTCCTCTTGTCACAACTCACCTAACTACAATCTTCAATCTCTCACTCTCCTCTGGCATTTTCCCATCCTCCTTCAAACACTCCATCATTACTCCACTACTAGAGTTGAGCGATACTTTCCGATATCCTAAAGTATCAGAATCGGAATGGTATCGCCGATATCACTAAAATATCGGCGATACCCGATACCGATACCGGAAGTCCCATGTAAGTCTATGGAACAAAATATCGAAATAAAAAAAACCTCATTCTTGCCTTGTAGGTTAATTGTACATAAAGGAAAACAACAAAGAGTAATGTAGAATGTATTGGGGGAGGTTGAGGAGACATTAAAGGCATAGATGTTTAACCCAATCCAATGGAATAGCATTAATTTTTTTTTTTTAGGAAATACGTTCGGATTGACGAAGAAATTCACAATGTTGTTAACCTTTTTTCTATTTTGTCAAATATGTCTGTTTCACAACTTCCATGGTCTTCACCTTTTTAACTTTTCACACACTTTCTCCTTCATAATCTTCAGCAGCATCATCTTTCTCATCAAATTATTCTTCATCTTCACCTTCTTAATCTTCTAAAACTTCTTGCTATTCATCTTTTTGTTAACATTACTTATATTGTTCTTATTAAACAGTTATTATTCTTCATATTCTACTTCTTCATCTTCTTCCTATTCATCCTTTTCATCATATTCTTATTTGTGACAGACATTCCTGTACTTGTAATCTGTAAAACTCTGAATTTTCATCCTTCCGTTCTTGCTGTCACGAAAGATTTTAATTACAACAGTATTTGTCCGCGTTCAGTTTAGCCTGCAGCAGCATCAGGCATTTTCCAGGGGCACCACGAGGAGGAACGGACTCACCCCCATACACTGCTTAGTCTTCTTCTGCTTAGAATTTAGAGCATATATTTTGCTCTTCATTTTGGTCTTATACTTAATGTTCTTCTGCTTTTTGATCTTCTGCTTATTGTTCTTCTGTCTCTTGTTCTGTATCTTGTAGTTTGTCTTAACCTTCTTTGTCCTGTTGGTGATGGTACAAAAGCCAATGGAAGTAACGAGGACCAGCTGACTGTGCTGGAACCCGGAGGGTCAGCAGAAGGAAAAGAGCCAATGGCACAACCGAGGACCAGCTGACGTTACTGGGACACGGTTACTAAGCAGGAGGTACCTGTGCTCCAAAGCACTACCAAGGACCAGCAGATGTTGCTGGAACTCGGATACCGACATGGAGGCACCTAGGCCAAAGGCACTGCGGAGAACCAGCTGACGGTACTGGAACCCGGATGGGTAGCAGAAGGTACAAGAGCCAATGAAAGTAACGAGGACCAGCTGACTGTGCTGGAACCCGGAGGGTCAGCAGAAGGAAAAGAGCCAATGGCACAACCGAGGACCAGCTGACGTTACTGGGACACGGTTACTAAGCAGGAGGTACCTGTGCTCCAAAGCACTACCAAGGACCAGCAGACGTTGCTGGAACTCGGATACCGACATGGAGGCACCTAGGCCAAAGGCACTGCGGAGAACCAGCTGACGGTACTGGAACCCGGATGGGTAGCAGAAGGTACAAGAGCCAATGAAAGTAACGAGGACCAGCTGACTGTGCTGGAACCCGGAGGGTCAGCAGAAGGAAAAGAGCCAATGGCACAACCGAGGACCAGCTGACGTTACTGGGACACGGTTACTAAGCAGGAGGTACCTGTGCTCCAAAGCACTACCAAGGACCAGCAGACGTTGCTGGAACTCGGATACCGACATGGAGGCACCTAGGCCAAAGGCACTGCGGAGAACCAGCTGACGGTACTGGAACCCGGATGGGTAGCAGAAGGTACAAGAGCCAATGAAAGTAACGAGGACCAGCTGACTGTGCTGGAACCCGGAGGGTCAGCAGAAGGAAAAGAGCCAATGGCACAACCGAGGACCAGCTGACGTTACTGGACACGGTTACTAAGCAGGAGGTACCTGTGCTCCAAAGCACTACCAAGGACCAGCAGACGTTGCTGGAACTCGGATACCGACATGGAGGCACCTAGGCCAAAGGCACTGCGGAGAACCAGCTGACGGTACTGGAACCCGGATGGGTAGCAGAAGGTACAAGAGCCAATGAAAGTAACGAGGACCAGCTGACTGTGCTGGAACCCGGAGGGTCAGCAGAAGGAAAAGAGCCAATGGCACAACCGAGGACCAGCTGACGTTACTGGGACACGGTTACTAAGCAGGAGGTACCTGTGCTCCAAAGCACTACCAAGGACCAGCAGACGTTGCTGGAACTCGGATACCGACATGGAGGCACCTAGGCCAAAGGCACTGCGGAGAACCAGCTGACGGTACTGGAACCCGGATGGGTAGCAGAAGGTACCCATGGAAATTAAAGTTGAGGCAGCAGGACTGTTTGCCGTTCACACAGCAGGGGATCAGCTGACATTACTGAACCCCAGTAACACGGGAGCAAGTGTTAACTGTGCTAACAGCACTTCCGAGAAACAACTGGCGGTGTTGTAACCCAGGGATGAGAAGAGAACAGGGTGGAGGCAGCAGGACTTTTTGCCGTTCACACAGCAGGGGAACAGCTGACATTACTGAACCCCAGTAACACGGGAGCAAGTGTTAACTGTGCTAACAGCACTTCCGAGAAACAACTGGCGGTGTTGTAACCCAGGGATGAGAAGAGAACAGGGTGGAGGCAGCAGGACTTTTTGCCGTTCACACAGCAGGGGAACAGCTGACATTACTGAACCCCAGTAACACAGGAGCAAGTGTAGACTGTGCTAACAGCACTTCCGAGAAACAACTGGCGGTGTTGTAGCCCAGGGATGAGAAGAGAACATGGTGGAGGCAGCAGGACTTTTTGCCGTTCACACAGCAGGGGAACAGCTGACATTACTGAACCCCAGTAACACAGGAGCAAGTGTAGACTGTGCTAACAGCACTTCCGAGAAACAACTGGCGGTGTTGTAACCCAGGGATGAGAAGAGAACAGGGTGGAGGCAGCAGGACTTTTTGCCGTTCACACAGCAGGGGAACAGCTGACATTACTGAACCCCAGTAACACAGGAGCAAGTGTAGACTGTGCTAACAGCACTTCCGAGAAACAACTGGCGGTGTTGTAGCCCAGGGATGAGAAGAGAACATGGTGGAGGCAGCAGGACTTTTTGCCGTTCACACAGCAGGGGAACAGCTGACATTACTGAACCCCAGTAACACAGGAGCAAGTGTAGACTGTGCTAACAGCACTTCCGAGAAACAACTGGCGGTGTTGTAACCCAGGGATGAGAAGAGAACAGGGTGGAGGCAGCAGGACTTTTTGCCGTTCACACAGCAGGGGATCAGCTGACATTACTGAACCCCAGTAACACGGAGCAAGTGTTAACTGTTGTGAATGGGTTTGAGATGAGTTCTGAGCAGAGCCTCCCTCTGGTGGTTACAAGCGGTACTAGTGAGGATTGTGAAGACTGGGAATCAGGTGTTACTGATTGGTCTTATTTAAGGGAATCATTTTCCCATCAGGGTTGCCGGTGATCAATTGTTCTGGTCTGAATCCTTCTTTCCAGTTTCCCTTGTAGCCTGCTGTGTCGTGTCTGCATCTCCTGCTATCAGATAAGACAATTTCTTATTTTGTGTTTTTGCTATATTTTTGCATTTGGTCCTGCACTTCTGTGGGGGCCTTCTGGGTCCCCTCCGGGGGCTTTTGCCTTCTCAGTTTAGTCCAGCCACTGTGTTTTGTACTTTTGCTTTTTCCAGTTTTTTCAGTGGCTGCTGTTTTTGTTACACCAGAGAACTAATTTAGGTGGTAGAGGTCGTGTGATCTCAGGTGATTTTGAAATTAGTAGAGTTGGTGTTTTTCAGGGTTTTCTGGGATTGCAGTAAGTACCCTTCCTGTCCTTTTCTATTTAGATAGTTTGGGCCCCAGCGTTTGCTCATACTATTTTCTTTCTGTGTCAGTATTTCCTCTTGTCTAACCGCCATTACATGTTTGGGGGCTTCCTATGTTCTTTGGGTTCTGCTCCGGGGCAGATAGCTTTCCTATTTCTATCTTTAGGTGTAGTTAGTTTCTCAGGCTGTGACGAGGCGTCTAGGACCAACGTAGGAACGCTCCACAGCTGCCTCTAGTTGTGGTGGTTAGTCAGGGTACTGCAATCCCATAGATTCCAACTGCTCTGGTGTATTTCCTTTTTTTACCTGCACTCCTCAGCTACCGTAACATAACAGTATCACCGGCCATAAAAATTGTATGGTACTCACAGAAGGGAAAAAATATTTTGAAGGAAGAAAAGTTGTCAGAGATATTTTTCTGTTTGTTGCATTTTTTTTTTTTTTTTTTTTCCCTCTGTATCTCTGGGTGCTGGGGAGGATCTTTTCTCCCAATGGAGTTTGCACAGTTGTCTGGCCGTGTGGATCAGCTTGCCACTGAGGTTCGGAGTATTGCTACCTATCTTGCTAGGTTGCCTGTTGTGGAACCTAGGATCCCCATGCCAGATTTGTTTTCAGGGGATCGAGCTAAGTTTCAGAATTTCAAAAATAATTGTAAATTGTTTTTTGCCTTAAAATCTAAGTCCTCAGGAAACGCAGCGCAGCAGGTTCAAATTATCATCTCTCTCCTGCGCGGCGATCCTCAGGATTGGGCTTTTTCCCTGACACCTGGGGATCCTGTTTTGAGTGATGTTGATGCATTTTTTCAGGCTTTGGGGTTATTGTACGATGAGCCTAATGTCACTGATCAAGCTGAAAAAGCCTTGTTGGCATTAAATCAGGGGCTTGATGACGCTGAGTTATACTGTCAGAGATTCCGCAGGTGGGCAGTCCTGACCAAATGGAATGACGACGCTTTGGCGGCCCTTTTCCGGAAGGGTCTGTCGGATAATGTAAAGGATGTTATGGTGGGATTCCCTGTCCCCTCTGGTCTCAATGATTCTATGTCATTGGCGATTCAAATTGACAGACGTTTGCGTGAGCGGAGAAGTATGCGTGGAGTGGTGTTGCCTTGTGAGCCAGCTGCTGAGCCCATGCAGTGTGATAGAGTGGTGTCTGGGGCACAGCGTCATGAGTTTCGAAAGCGCAATGGGTTATGTTTCTACTGTGGTGATGCCTCTCATGCTATTTCAGTCTGCCCTAAGCGGGGAAGACATTTTGCACGCTCAGTTGTCTTGGGTAGTGTTCAGACTAAGTTTTTATTAACTGTCACTCTGATATGCTCTCTGTCCTCATTTTCTGCTCAGGCTTTCGTTGATTCTGGAGCAGCTATTAACCTGATGGATTATGATTTTGCTAAGCGTTGTGGGTTTTCCTTGATACCCCTACAGAAGTCTATTCCTTTACTGGGGATCGATTCTACCCCTTTGGCTGAGAATAAACCCCAGTTTTCTACTCAGGTGATAATGAGGGTTGAACCTGATCACCAGGAGTGCTGCAAATTTTTGGTTCTATATAATCTGCATGACATTATCGTGCTGGGTTTCCCTTGGTTACAGTCTCATAATCCTGTTTTGGATTGGAAATCTGTGTCTGTAACCAGTTGGGGCTGCCAATGTGTTAGTGCCAACACTCCTGTTTTTTCTGCCTCCCCCCAGGCTGAGGATGTTCCTGACTTTTTGTTTGATTTTTCTGATGTGTTTAGCGAAAGTAAATCTGCATCCTTACCTCCCCATAGGAGCTATGACTGCGCTATTGAATTAGTGCCGGGTAGTAAATTCCCTAAGGGTCGCCTTTTTAACTTGTCTGTACCTGAACATGACGCTATGCGATCTTATATCAAGGAATCATTGGAGAAGGGTCATATCAGACCATCCTTTTCACCCTTAGGTGCGGTTTTTTCTTTGTGGCCAAAAAGATGGTTCATTAAGGCCGTGTATTGATTATCGTCTCTTGAACAATATTACTGTGAAATATCAATACCCGTTACCCTTGATTTCTGACCTGTTTTCCAGGGTGAAAAACGCTACTTGGTTTACCAAGCTTGACCTCAGGGGGGCGTATAACCTTATTCGCATTAAGCACGGGGATGAATGGAAGACGGCATTTAACACCCCTGAAGGGCATTTTGAGTACCTTGTGATGCCCTTTGGGCTCACTAATGCTCCTTCCGTCTTCCAGTCCTTCATGAATGACATTTTCAGGGATTTTGTGGACAAGTTTCTGATTGTTTATTTGGATGATATCTTGATTTTTTCTAATGACTGGGACTCTCATGTGAAACATGTTCGAACTGTATTCCAGATTTTGAGAGAGAATGCTCTGTATGTGAAGGGATCAAAGTGTCTTTTTGGCGTACAGAAGATCTCATTTCTGGGATTCATTTTGTCCCCATCTGTTATTGAAATGGACCCGGTCAAGGTTCAGGCCATCTGTGATTGGGTCCAACCTACTTCATTAAAGGCTCTTCAGAGATTTTTGGGTTTTGCCAATTTTTATCGTAAATTTATTGGTAATTTCTCTGTTATTGTTAAACCATTAACTGATTTGACCAGAAAGGGTTCTGATGTGGTGAATTGGCCTCCTGAGGCAGTCTCTGCATTTCAGGAACTTAAGCAGAGATTCACTTCTGCTCCTGTTCTACGGCAGCCTGATGTTTCTCTGCCATTTCAGGTGGAGGTTGATGCCTCTGAAATTGGGGCAGGTGCCGTTTTGTCCCAAAAAGATCCAGAGACCTCTAAAAGTAACCCTTGTGCCTTTTTCTCTCGAAAATTTTCTCCTACTGAACGTAATTATGACGTGGGTAATCGGGAGTTATTGGCCATGAAGTGGGCTTTTGAAGAGTGGAGACATTGGCTGGAGGGAGCCAAACATCAGGTGGTGGTCCTTACGGACCATAAGAATCTGGTCTATCTGGAATCTGCCAAGCGACTCAATCCTAGACAGGCCAGGTGGGCCTTGTTTTTCACACGTTTTAATTTTGTGGTTTCCTTTCTTCCTGGCACTAAGAATGTTAAGGCGGATGCCCTCTCGAGGAGTTTCCTTGCGGACTCTCCTGAGCTATCTGATCCCTCTGTTATTTTGAAGGAGGGTGTAGTTCTTTCCGCCATCTCGCCCAATTTGAGACTTGCTCTGGAGGGGTGTCAGGAGGAAGGCCCGAGCGCTGCCCTGTTGGAAAATTGTTTGTCCCGGACCAATGGAAAAAGAGTGTGATGTCTGAGATTCATTGTTCCGCATTGGCTGGGCATCCCGGAATTTTTGGTACCAGAGACTTGGTTAGTCGGTCCTTTTGGTGGCCTACCTTGTCTCGCGATGTCAGGGAATTTGTGCAGTCCTGCGAGACTTGCTCTCGCTCCAAGCCTTGCTCTCGCTCTAGTGGTTTGTTGATGCCATTGCCTGTGCCCAAGAGACCATGGACCCATATCTCTATGGATTTCATTTCCGATCTTCCTGTTTCTCAGAGAATGACCACCATCTGGGTAATTTGTGATAGGTTTTCCAAAATGATACATCTTGTGCCATTACCTAAGTTGCCTTCCTCCTCTGAATTGGTGCCGTTGTTCCTTCAGCACGTGGTTCGTTTACACGGCATTCCTGAGAACATTGTGTCTGACAGAGGAGTCCAGTTTGTTTCCAGATTTTGGAGGACTTTTTGTTCTAAACTGGGTGTTCAATTGTCTTTCTCCTCGGCATTTCATCCTCAGACCAATGGTCAAACTGAGAGAACAAACCAGACATTGGAGACTTATCTAAGATGCTTTGTGTCTGCTGATCAGGATGACTGGGTCTCTTTTTTGCCTTTGGCTGAGTTTGCTCTTAATAATAGGGCTAGCTCTGCCACTTTGATGTCTCCGTTTTTCTGTAATTCTGGGTTTCACCCTCGATTTTCTTCAGGACAGACGGAGGCTTCTGTCTGTCCAGGTGTTGACTCTGTTGTTGAGCGTATGCAGCAGATTTGGGACCAGGTAGTGGAGAGGTTGTCCCTCTCTCAGGAGAAGGCCCAGCGGTTTGCTAACCGGCATAGGACTGATGGTCCTCGGTTTAAAGTGGGGGACTTGGTCTGGTTGTCCTCAAAGAATATTCCTATGAGAGTAGCATCTCCTAAATTTAAGCCTAGGTTCATTGGACCTTATAAGATCATGGAGATTATTAATCCTGTTTCTTTTCGTTTGCTTCTTCCAGGGACATTTAAGATCCATAACGTGTTCCACAAGTCCTTGTTGAAGAGGTTTGTTGAGCCAGTGGTTCCTGCTGCTGTGCCTCCTGACCCTGTTTTGGTTGAGGGCAATCTGGAGTATGTGGTTGAGAAAATATTGGATTCTCGTTTTCTAGACGAAGACTCCAGTATTTGGTTAAATGGAGAGGTTATGGTCAGGAAGATAATTCTTGGGTGTTTGCTTCGGACATCCATGCTAGGAGACTTATCCGTGCGTATCATAGAACTCATCCTGACCGACCTGGTTGCTCAAATGAGGGTTCGGTGACCCCTCCTCAAGTGGGGGGTACTGTTGTGAATGGGTTTGAGATGAGTTCTGAGCAGAGCTCCCTCTGGTGGTTACAAGCGGTACTAGTGAGGATTGTGAAGACTGGGAATCAGGTGTTACTGATTGGTCTTATTTAAGGGAATCATTTTCCCATCAGGGTTGCCGGTGATCAATTGTTCTGGTCTGAATCCTTCTTTCCAGTTTCCCTTGTAGCCTGCTGTGTCGTGTCTGCATCTCCTGCTATCAGATAAGACAATTTCTTATTTTGTGTTTTTGCTATATTTTTGCATTTGGTCCTGCACTTCTGTGGGGGCCTTCTGGGTCCCCTCCGGGGCTTTTGCCTTCTCAGTTTAGTCCAGCCACTGTGTTTTGTACTTTTGCTTTTTCAAGTTTTTTCAGTGGCTGCTGTTTTTGTTACACCAGAGAACTAATTTAGGTGGTAGAGGTCGTGTGATCTCAGGTGATTTTGAAATTAGTAGAGTTGGTGTTTTTCAGGGTTTTCTGGGATTGCAGTAAGTACCCTTCCTGTCCTTTTCTATTTAGATAGTTTGGGCCCCAGCGTTTGCTCATACTATTTTCTTTCTGTGTCAGTATTTCCTCTTGTCTAACCGCCATTACATGTTTGGGGGCTTCCTATGTTCTTTGGGGTTCTGCTCCGGGCAGATAGCTTTCCTATTTCTATCTTTAGGTGTAGTTAGTTTCTCAGGCTGTGACGAGGCGTCTAGGACCAACGTAGGAACGCTCCACAGCTGCCTCTAGTTGTGGTGGTTAGTCAGGGTACTGCAATCCCATAGATTCCAACTGCTCTGGTGTATTTCCTTTTTTTTACCTGCACTCCTCAGCTACCGTAACATATAACAGCCTCTTAACAATAAACGATGACTGTGCCTAACAGCACTCGAGAAACAACTGGCGGTGTTGTAACCCAGGGATGAGAAGAGAACAGGTGGAGGCAGCAGGACTTTTTGCCGTTCACACAGCAGGGGAACAGCTGACATTACTGAACCCCAGTAACACAGGAGCAAGTGTAGACTGTGCTAACAGCACTTCCGAGAAACAACTGGCGGTGTTGTAGCCCAGGGATGAGAAGAGAACATGGTGGAGGCAGCAGGACTTTTTGCCGTTCACACAGCAGGGGATCAGCTGACATTACTGAACCCCAGTAACACGGGAGCAAGTGTTAACTGTGCTAACAGCACTTCCGAGAAACAACTGGCGGTGTTGTAACCCAGGGATGAGAAAGAACAGGGTGGAGGCAGCAGGACTGTTTGCCGTTCACACAGCAGGGGAACAGCTGACATTACTGAACCCCAGTAACACAGGAGCAAGTGTAGACTGTGCTAACAGCACTTCCGAGAAACAACTGGCGGTGTTGTAACCCAGGGATGAGAAGAGAACAGGGTGGAGGCAGCAGGACTGTTTGCCGTTCACACAGCAGGGGAACAGCTGACATTACTGAACCCCAGTAACACAGGAGCAAGTGTAGACTGTGCTAACAGCACTTCCGAGAAACAACTGGCGGTGTTGTAACCCAGGGATGAGAAGAGAACAGGTGGAGGCAGCAGGACTTTTTTGCCGTTCACACAGCAGGGAACAGCTGACATTACTGAACCCCAGTAACACAGGAGCAAGTGTAGACTGTGCTAACAGCACTTCCGAGAAACAACTGGCGGTGTTGTAACCCAGGGATGAGAAGAGAACAGGGTGGAGGCAGCAGGACTTTTGCCGTTCACACAGCAGGGGAACAGCTGACATTACTGAACCCCAGTAACACGGAGCAAGTGTAACTGTGCTAACAGCACTTCCGAGAAACAACTGGCGGTGTTGTAACCCAGGGATGAGAAGAGAACAGGGTGGAGGCAGCAGGACTTTTTGCCGTTCACACAGCAGGGAACAGCTGACATTACTGAACCCCAGTAACACAGGAGCAAGTGTAGACTGTGCTAACAGCACTTCCGAGAAACAACTGGCGGTGTTGAAACCCAGGGATGAGAAGAGAACATGGTGGAGGCAGCAGGACTTTTTGCCGTTCACACAGCAGGGGAACAGCTGACATTACTGAACCCCAGTAACACGGAGCAAGTGTTAACTGTGCTAACAGCACTTCCGAGAAACAACTGGCGGTGTTGTAACCCAGGGATGAGAAGAGAACAGGTGGAGGCAGCAGGACTGTTTGCCGTTCACACAGCAGGGGAACAGCTGACATTACTGAACCCCAGTAACACAGGAGCAAGTGTAGACTGTGCTAACAGCACTTCCGAGAAACAACTGGCGGTGTTGTAACCCAGGGATGAGAAGAGAACAGGTGGAGGCAGCAGGACTGTTTGCCGTTCACACAGCCGGGGAACAGCTGACATTACTGAACCCCAGTAACACAGGAGCAAGTGTAGACTGTGCTAACAGCACTTCCGAGAAACAACTGGCGGTGTTGTAACCCAGGGATGAGAAGAGAACAGGTGGAGGCAGCAGGACTGTTTGCCGTTCACACAGCAGGGAACAGCTGACATTACTGAACCCCAGTAACACAGGAGCAAGTGTAGACTGTGCTAACAGCACTTCCGAGAAACAACTGGCGGTGTTGTAACCCAGGGATGAGAAGAGAACAGGGTGGAGGCAGCAGGACTTTTGCCGTTCACACAGCAGGGGAACAGCTGACATTACTGAACCCCAGTAACACGGAGCAAGTGTAGACTGTGCTAACAGCACTTCCGAGAAACAACTGGCGGTGTTGTAGCCCAGGGATGAGAAGAAATGGTGGAGGCAGCAGGACTGTTTGCCGTTCACAACAGGGGAACAGCTGACATTACTGAACCCCAGTAACACAGGAGCAAGTGTAGACTGTGCTAACAGCACTTCCGAGAAACAACTGGCGGTGTTGTAACCCAGGGATGAGAAGAGAACATGGTGGAGGCAGCAGGACTGTTTGCCGTTCACACAGCAGGGGAACAGCTGACATTACTGAACCCCAGTAACACAGGAGCAAGTGTAGACTGTGCTAACAGCACTTCCGAGAAACAACTGGCGGTGTTGTAACCCAGGGATGAGAAGAGAACAGGGTGGAGGCAGCAGGACTTTTGCCGTTCACACAGCAGGGGATCAGCTGACATTACTGAACCCCAGTAACACGGAGCAAGTGTTAACTGTGCTAACAGCACTTCCGAGCAACAACTGGCGGTGTTGGAGCCCAGGGTCAAGGAGGATGTTTAAATACTAGATCAAGTATTTTCCTTGTTACGTGTAAATTAAAAATGTCTATACTCCAAACAAGAGAAATATAACCTTTAGTACCATAAGATGATGATTTTACTTTAAAAAATATATGTAAATTAATAATTGACAAACATAAACGCATACATTAACATGTTGAAAAGCAATGCAAACCACAATAAAAATCGGTTAAATAATCTGCTATACGGTTTTAAATAAAAGCATACAAGTACATATCAGAATCCATTAATGATGGATAAGTAACAGTATGTACACCATTTTCATTTGCTGAATAATATCACTAAAAAGTTTTTAAAAATATCTAAAATTTCCATCATGTAATACTGATAATATGTGCCAATCATTTATATTAACAAAAAAAACCTTTAAAAAGTGCATAGTGAAAACAGCTATTTATGCCTGACTGTGGACTTGCAAGCATGACAACGGATAGATAAGGTATATATAGATGAGACTGCATAGCCACAGATGGTGAATGGCGATGTAATACTGTACCTCAATAAAGTGTGCGTTACTACTACATCCTTTTTTTTATATAGCTTTATAAAAGGGTACGTGCATGTATGCTTGCGCCTTTGTTTGGACGCACAGACTGGCTTCCTGCTGTGACGCGTTGGGTATTGGAGCGTCTGTGCGTCTTATGACGCAGACTAACATTCACGGTGCGCATCGTTCATCATCGCAAGCGTACCGACAACACAAAGGCGTTGTCATGACTGCTTTACTCAGTAAACATGCACCTATGATGAAACATACACGCATGTGCCCTATTACATAACAAGCTACAAGAAAAATGCGTGTGAGGTGTGACACAGCTGTTTTGTTAAGGTACAGTATTATATCGACATTGTACAGGTGTCGCTATTCAGTCTGATAAATAGATATCATTCACCTATTCTATCAGTTGTCGTTCTTTCAGCACCACTTACAGGTATATATTTTGCTATTGTGACTATGCACTATTGACTTTACCAAGGTAATGCATGATTTTTGTTAGCGATTATCATGTTTACATGAAGGACCTTTATGATATGGGCTGTTAACTTTCTAATCAAATATGTATTTTTTAAAATGACACAAATATAAGTAATGTTGAAGAGGACTATTCCTACATGCATTGTTTGCACAATATTACAGGTGTACATCACGTCCCTTAATCAACATTGGATATTATATTTACTTGTATGCTTTTATTTCAAAGGCAAGAACACTGAAGTATAACCTTCGCACTGCAGCAGTTGTCAAAGTTCAACCCACATTATGCACTTCCAACATTGCAGTATTTGAGTCATCATGATGTGAGTTGGATTTGTCTAAGCTATGGAGTGACAAGGTTGACCATCAGTATCCTATAACATAAGTAGGCTTTTGTGTTTGCATTTGTTTTCGACATGTGCATATCTGTAATAATATTCACAATTATTTTGTTACAGATTTTGACAAAGACAAATCATTTTATGGTTTGAAAGTTGACGATTCAAATGTTTACAGCTTAGAAATCATGGTGTAGCCTCATATCATGTGTAGCACTAGACACTTTGAGATGTCATGTTTTTTTCACCATGATTAGGTAGCTAGCAGTAATTTTTGCCGGACACACAGCAGGGGAACAGCAGGCGTTACTGAACCCCACAAACACATCAGCGATTGTTTTCATCTGTGCATCTAACACTTCTGAGCAGCAACTGGCGCTGTTGAAGCCCAGGGTCAAGGAGGGTGTAGGCAGAGGCCTAGTATGAGACGTTTGAAGTTGAAGTTGTAGTTAGCAGCAGTAATTTTTGCCAGACACACAGCAGGGAACAGCAGGCGTTACTGAACCCCACAAACACATCAGCGATTGTTTTCATCTGTGCATCTAACACTTCTGAGCAGCAACTGGCGCTGTTGAAGCCCAGGGTCAAGGAGGGTGTAGGCACAAAATATTGAGTTATTGCCTTGTTACGTGGCCATTGCAAATGTATGTACTTCAAACAAGAATAAATGAACTTTTACTACAACAATAAAATGATAAATTTCAATTACAAGAATAGAAAAATATTTATACTTGACAGTCCTCTGTGGTTGATAACGTTTAATGGCTAACTGAAAATATGGTAACAAATTCAAAGCTTTAGAGACTACTCAGGTGTCTTCATCAGGCTAAGAGTAAAGCCAAAAATGAAGAATCACATATTTCTACACACAACAGGACACAGGAATAGCTAAGACAAGTGAGGGAGGGACAAGTGAGGGAGACCGGCAACAAAAAGGAGAACAAGGATGAATTATCAGCGCCACACAATCACAGATAAATTAATGAATTTAGCTGTGGCAAAAGACTTTTGTATGCCCGGTCATAGCATCATGGATATGGAATTACTGGTATTAAAATATAACTTCAAATATGAGAAACGTACAAAGGTTTCAGAATATAAGCTCATCATGACCTTTGACACTGTTAGTGATGGAATGAATAGATCACATGGATTTATGTCATTCTATATCAATTAAGGAATCTGCGTCTATGCCCTTCCAGGGTCATGAAAACCCAAAAAAATACGCCAATGAGAGGGCAATCAAACTTTCTATCCTTATCTAGGAACTGTTCCAATATTTATGTTCATCCCTGTGAGATAATGACAGTTCTGATACACGTCACTTACTTGTCTTACCTATTGCACTATTCCTGTGTCCTGTTGTGTATAGAAATATGTGATGCTTAATTTTTTTAGTTAGTCTTTCCCTGATGAAGAGACGTGAGTAGCCTTGAAAGCTTGCAATTTGTTTCCATCTTTTCAGTTATCCATTAAAAGGTATCAACCACTGCTGACTCTGAAGTCTAAATATTTTTCTATCTACTGGCTAACACGGTACAAAGATACACATGTTTTCTAATTTCAATAAGGAAAAATAAAGAAAATACAAATATAAACGCATATATGCACATGCCAAAAATAAATGGAACAACACAACACCCAAAAAATTGGTAACAAAATATAGTGTTGTAAATTTAAGAATAAAAGTCCATTTTTTTTTTTTATGAATAATGCTTAAGGAACGCTATGTTAAACCATAACATAGTGAAGACAATGGATTTTGTAATAGTCACTCATCATCATCATCGCAAATTTTATGTGACAGTCACAGACATTTCAATTATTTAAGTTCATAAAATCGTAACTTTCTATAGCATGTATGACATGTCCAGCATGGACTCATCAATGTGATTGATGACACAATAATGTACAATAAAAAATAACCATTTAAAAAAACATTAGGCATTGTTTGTCACAATTTAAGTGTGTGCCTGCAAGTGTAGGTGAAACAAAGGCTAACGGATAGCAAAGGTATATTCTATGTCTGTATCAGACAGTGGACAGCCTCTGATGGGTAATGCCGATGTTATACTGTACGTCAATAAAGTCTGCGGCTGAAATCATGCATTTTTTTGCTTGTAGAGTGTTGAAGAGGTAAAAGAATGTCTGGTTGCGCAAAGCTTTATCCGTCAACACTACCTTCCTACTGTCACGCGTAGGGTAGGGTAGCGTGTGGAAATTAGCTGACTATCAAATGTGAGGTTAGGCTGCGTTATTGCGCACTAGGGACGCAAAAAAAAATACAGCAGTAATAATTTAATGTGTAATACTCCACCTATGACAAACAAAAAAATTACGTTCCCTCTTTAACAATGTACAAGACTAACAAGCCTAATGGTTGACGCTGACTTAATGAGATACAGTATTACATCAACATTGTCCATGAGTAACTATGCACTGTGATACCTATATACCAGTATTAATTATATCTCTTGTGGTTGTTTCAACAGCACTTGCAGGTATAACTACCTATTGTCAGTATGCATGATGCACTTTCTAGATGTAATAATTTATTATTGGACATTATTACCATGTTTACATGCTGGCCATTTCATATATGGTGTTTGAAGTTACAGTTGGCATCAGTATGTGTATTTTATAATGTCTGTCATAAATAAAACTCGTGATGAGATGATGAGGATTTAATGATTCGTACATCCATTGACTGCATTATCTTACAGGTACAGATAAAGTTCCTTAAAAAGCATTAATTCATAAGTCTGAAATGTACTTTTATGCATTAATTTCAAAATGTGAAGAGTAGACTATGTTTTATTTTTTGTTACCATTTCTAATAGACATGTGCAGATATGCGCTGTGATGACAAAATTATTATTTGTCCATATTTGTCATAAAAATTTATCATTCTAGGCCTGCAAAACTTCACAATTTCATGTTTTCAGCATAACAAGCAGGGTGACGGCTCTTCCCTATTTGGAGCATGTTGGTCATGTGTTTTTTTCTGTCCATGTGTCGCGAACAGGAGACTTCTTGCCGTTCACACAGCAGGGGAACAGCTGGCGTTACTGAACCCCACTAACAGTAGAGCTTGTGTTTTGTTCTGTGGACACGACACTTCTGAGCAGCAACTGGCAGTGTTGGAGCCCAGGGAGTAGAGTTCAGGTGGTAGAAAGATGAACATAACAGGAGACATGGATAACGTTTGCGAACCAGTTATTTAATCTGAAAACGGACAGACAAATTCTGGCGAGATCCATGCCTTGTTCATTTTCAGAAAAGTAAGCCGGTCTACATTATCGGAGGATAGTCGCATGCGACGGTCTGTAAGTAACACCACCTGCAGCACTAAAGACGCGCTCCCCATAATACACTGGCAGCAGGGCAAGCCAGCACCTCCAATGCATACTGGCTAAGCTCTGGCCTGTATCCAGCTTAGAGACCCAAAACTTGAATGGGAAGAGCCATCTGGGAGTACACTGAGAGGCAAAGCCAAGTAGTCTGTCACCATCTGACGGATACGTTTGCCTCCCGCTGACTGGAGCCCTCTCGGATGGTGTAGACATTTGTGGCGCTGCCACAAAACTTTGCCACATTTTTAACATACTGGTCTTTCCCTGTGCAGAGGCACTGCGTGTGCTCCCTCTTTTGCAGAGCTCTCTACACTGCCTCGACGCACAGAGCTGCTTTGTAAAGCAGTAGCAGCAGCAGTGCTCTCGCAGTAAGGTAGAACATTAGGGATTGCACCAGTGTGTCTTGGTACTCCCGCATTTACGCTCCCGGTTCAACGTGTGATGAGGCTTTTGACGTTGTCCCGTAGCGAGGGTCTAGGAGGGTGTACACCCAATAATCAGACGTCGTGAGAATGTGGGCGATGCGGCGGTCGTTTCTTAGGCACTGCAGCATGAAATCAACCAGTGCTGCAGACTCCCAACTGGCAAAGAACGCTGTCCTCTGCAAGAGGCGTCATCTCTGCCTGCTCTGCATCACCCCACCCTCGCTCTACATACTGACTAGAGCGTTGTGTACCTCCCTCTGGAGCGATGTCTTCCTCCTCCATTGACTCCTCCTCCTCATCCTCCTCACAAAGTGGAGCCCTGCCAGCCCTTTGTGAGGAACCACGTTGCGCTGACTTTCCAGAAGGTGATGGAATTTGTGACTCCTCATCCTCCACCTCTTCCAAAACCTCATCCCTATTGCTTGCAGTGTTTTTTGAAGCAGGCAGATAAGGGGGACAGTCAGGCTGACTAGTGCATCATCTGCACTCGCCATCCGCGTTGACTCATCAAACGCAACGCAAAACGTGGCACATGTCCTTCATAGTGGCCCACTCATTAATGGTGAATGTGGACGGCGCAAATTGCGTGTTGCTTGCGCCTGATGCAGCTGATACTCCATTACTGCTGGCTGCTGCTCACACAACCGCTCCAACAATGTAACGTTGAATTCCACCTGGTGGATACGTCACATATGATGCGATGTTCAGGAAGGCGCAATCTGCGTTGCAGAGCTGCAATGCGCATCTGCCATGCTGGAACGTCGCAAGTGAGCGCACTCTAGGCGGACCTGTGCAGCAGTGCATCAAGATCCGGATAGTCCCTCAAAAAACTCTGCACGACCAAGTTGAGCACATGTGCCAGACATGGTATGTGAGTGAGTTTGCCAAGGCCCAGAGCTGCCACCAGATTTCGGCCATTGTCACACACTACCAAGCCTGGCTGGAGATTCGCTGGCAAAAACCACAACGTCCTCCCTGCTTGATGGAAATTCCGACCTCCGCGCTGTGTGGCCGATTCCCCATGTAAATTAATTTTCAGAACGGCCTGTTGCCGTTTGGCCAGGGCTGTGCTCATATCGGTCGCACAGGTAAGCGTCCACGGGTCCATGTGGAGGTAGACCGGACGGCTCCTGCAGCGATGATTCTGAGGAACGGGAGTAGGAGGGGATCAATGGGACAGACTAAATTCCGGCAACCTTGGAGTTGGCAGAACACGACAGCCCACTCGCAGACTGTACCCGGCTCCACAACATTCACCCAATGGGCAGTGAGTGAAAGGTTCGCCCTGGCCAGGGTACTGCCACGCATCGGTGGCAGGTGGACCTGCTAACTAGGCGTTTGTAGCGAAAGTTTAATTTTTGCCTCAACAGCTTTTGCAGACCAGGACGGCTTGCCTGCTGAAATAAAATCGGCGGCACATTGATTGTGGGACCCCAATGCCTTAATTCACGGAAACTGTCAGCTCCACCAGCCTGAAAAAAACACATTTTCAAGGGACAGGAGTTTTGCAATGCCACATTCAGAGCCTGTGCTCGTGGAGGTTTTGCCGAGTATGGCCGTCTTTTTATCCCATGCCTGTGCACCGATGGCTGTTTTGTGGCCGGGGTGTGTAGGATGACAGGGAACTTGCAGCTGTGCGGGGAATAAAACTGTGTCCGGGACAACGTGACAGAGGTTCTTCCATGGCGATCCTGTGAGGAAGCCGAAACAGCTGTGTGTGAACTGGAGGAAGAGCTCCAACACGACCCTGAAGAGAGGTGCTGCTGTATTGGCCTACATCTCCAGTGTGTCTTTGTAACTCAACAAAGTGCTTTGACCGCACATGTTTCCACATATTTGTTGTTTTAAAAGGTTACTGACACTTTTACCTCTTTTAATTTTTTGATTACACCGCATTTGACAAGCAAAATCATCTGCAACTGTATCAAAAAAGGACCACGCAGAGCAAGTCCGGGGAGCGCCCGTTTTGGCTGTTGTAAGAAACTGCTCCGAACGGGTCCCCAAACGGAGGCACAGGCAAGCGAGCCCTGCAGCCAACCTCTCCCTACTGTTTGGAAACCTTTGGGGCAATCTCTTCCTCAAGCTGCCCCACCACCTTCCTTTCCCACCCATGTTGGGTCTTGGACCTCATCATCCCACCACTACCCTTTCCAACACCTGCTGTTGTTGGGTGGTTGGCCACCCAGCCAACAGAAACGGGCAACTGAGTCTCATCATCATCAGATGCGTTCTGCGTTTTGCTGACCATCGGCACTGGCTCACCCGCCTCTTCAGATTAGAGAGACACAGCTGTTCGCACACTGCATACTGCCTCTTCTTCACATTCCAGAATGCTGCTTAGTGGGCCCCTGTTTGCAAGCCAACAGATTCTGAGAACAGAAGCAAGACTCAGCGGCTCCTGTACAGAGCTCTCTGACTGCCTGGGCAATTTGGCAGGCGTGAAAGACTGATGGTTGTTCAACGTGCTGTGGCCCCGAGAGGAGGTGGAAGGTATTGAAGTCATGCATTGGCTGCCACCAACCAACAACGGCTTCAATTGTTCTTGGGACCGCAGGGGTACCTACTCCTACAAAAGTCGCATAAAGGAACCTCCCCGGGGAAACTTGGATGCTGTGTCACTGGGTGCGGCACGCCACAGAATCCCCACGTCCTCTCCCTGCGCAAATCCCGGCCCCGACCCGACCCTGCCTTTTCTCACTGACTTCTTCATCTTGTAATTTTATAAAGAAAGTCAGAAAAGTTAAAGGCCTAAGTGGGTTATTCCTCACAGACACAGTGAACCGCAGAAAACAGTTCAGTTCTGTTAAAGGCCCCCTTTTGTACTTCTAAGTGTTTGCAACCAATGTATTGTATACATGGAAGCGCTCACATAATAATTAATTTTTTTCCCTAAAATGGAGCAGCACCAATTAGAGAAAAAGTGAAGGATAGGCAGTGACACACCTCACAGACTAAAAACCGGCATTTGGTTGAAGAACAAACTGGAGCAACTGCCTCACAAAATGAAAAGCTCACAGACTACAGTGAACACTGAAACACAACGTTCTGAGCTGTTAAAGGCCCCTTTGTGTACTTCATAGTGTTTCAACCCAATGTATTGTATACGGAGGAAGCGCGTCCCACTAATAGATTAATTTTTTTCCACAAAAATGGAGCAGCACCAATTAGAGAAAAATGTGAAGGATAGGCAGTGACACAACGCTCAGCAACACAACCACAGTGGTTGAAGAACTAACTAGCGGATCTGCACCAAAAAATCAAAACCCACAACTGCAGTGAAAAACTGAAACACAACTATTCACTATCGTAAAAGCCCTTTGTATTCTATAGTGTTTGCAACCAATTATTGTATACGGATGGGAACGCGAACACTAATAGATTAATTTTTTCCACTAAAATGGAGCACACCAATTAGAGAAAAATGTGAAGGATGAGGCAGTGACACACGCCAGCAGACTACAACCGGCAGTGGTTGAAGAACAAACTGGAGCGTAAAACTGCCTCACAAAATGAAAAGCTCACAGACTACAGTGAAAACTGAAACACAACTTTTTTGACTGTTAAAGGCCCCTTTGTGTACTTCTATAGTGTTTGCAACCAATGTATTGTATACGGATGGAAGGCGTCACACAATAGATTAGATTTTTTTCCACAAAAAGGGCAGCACCAATTAGAGAAAAATGTGAAGGATGAGGCAGAAAACACACTCACAGACTACAACCAGCAGTGTTAAGAACTAACTGGAGCGTGATCTGCACCAAAAAATCAAAAACCTCACAACTGCAGTGAACACTGAAACACAACATTCACATCTGTGAAAAGCTCCTTTCGTACTTCTATGTGTTTGCAACCAAGTATTTTAACGGATGGAAGCACGTCACACTAATTAGATTTTTTTTTTTTTCTAAAATAAAGGAGCGCACAATTCCACTAAATAAAAAAAAAAAAAAAAGAGTCAGTGCACTGCAATGCCTACAAACAGCGGTGGATCAGAGCAAACTGCAGCTCCCTGCACTGTCACACACACCCTTGCACAGACTGTTAAAAACACTGGCAAAATGAAGCTTTACACAGCGGTTGGTAAACTCCTGCTCAAGCCAGTATAACAAAATCGCAATATCTAACTGTCCCTCAGAGTCAGACAGCGCGCTGTCCCTACAAAATTTTCACAGCACATGACCTAAAATGGCTGCGGCGCCTTTTTTAGGGCATTCTGACATCATTTCAGCAGCCAACACAGCCATCCATTAGTTAAGATGACCGCAGCATTAAAGGAGGGGGCCCACACTTCGAGGATCCCTTTGGCTGACAAAAAATCACAAGCCTCCAAAAAATATGGGAATTCCGTTTCCCCGTATAACGAATTGAAAAATATCGAAATTAAGTATCGAATTCCGAAAACGCGAATATCGCCGAAAACCCATACTTCGGTATCGGAATGCCAACACTATCCACTACAAAGAAACCCGCTCTTACCCTTCCGAAACAAACAACTAAGACCGGGGCCCAATCTCCCCTCATCCCAAACTTTTGGAGCGCCTAGTCTACTCCCGCCTCACCCGTTACCCTTTCCACTCACCCCCCCCTAGCCCTTCACAGTCCGGTTTTCCGACCCCTACATTCGACTGAAACTGCACCATCAAAGTGACCAATGACCTTCTGACAGCAAAACGTAACGGCGACCACTCTCCTGCCATTCTACCGACCTTTCGGCACTTTCGAAACGGTTGACCACCCTCCTACTGTACAGGTCCACTCTCTAGGTATTAAGAACTGTTCTCCCCGGGTTCCCTCCTATTTTTCTGACCGCTCCTTCATGTTTCGTTCTCTGACTCCCTTCATCTCCTCTCCCTCTCACTGTGGGTGAAACCCCCCAGGTCAGTCCTTGGCCCCCTTCTCTTCTCTCTCTACAACCGCCCCAATTGGACGACCATCACAATTTGGCTTTCAGTACCATCTTTATGCTGATACCCCACAATTATCCCCGTCATCCCCCGACCTTACCCCCGCTGTACACAGAACGCCACCGACTGTCTGTCCGCATCCTCCAACATCATGTCTGCTCCTATCAAAAACCAAACCCTCCAAAACTGAACTCTCCGTCCCGCCGTTACTAACCTCCAAATCTGACATTTTCCCTCTCGTGGGCGGCACCATAATAACACCCCGGCAGCAGGCTCGCGCTGGGTTTATGTTTGATACCAACTCTCCTTCACCTCCCTATCCCAAACTCTTGCCCCTCTTTGCCGCCTACACCTAAAGAACATCTCTAGAATCCGCCCTTTTCTCACCATGGAAACAACAAAAACCCTCACTGTAGCATTGATCCACTCCCGCCTGGACTACTGTAACCTCTATTACTTGGGCCCCCCCATTACCGACACCCCTCTCCAGTCCATCCTTAAGCAGCACCAGGGTTACCATCTGGCTAATCGGTACCGGACGCGTCCGTCTTGCCATCCCTTTCCTGGCTTGCCCATTCATTTAGACCAATTCAAAGTATTGTTCTCACCCCCCAAAGCCTCCACACTGCGCAGCCCCCCCCCACATCCCTCCCCTCATTTCATCTATCGGCCTAACCGCTGCTGCGCTCTGCAAACGACTTTCGACTAACCTCTGCACTAATCCGTACCTCCCACCCCACTCCAAGACTTCTCCCGCCGCGCCAATCCTCTGAATGCTCTACCCCAAGAAAAATTTTGGGCTATCCACAATTTGCATGGGTTTCAGGCGCTCTCCAAAACACATCTTTCAGAGGGCCTATCACATTCACTAATCAAAGTCATTCTATGTGTAAGTGTGTGTTGTGTGAGCCCTACTATCTCCATCCATCCCTCACTCCCTTAAGAGGCTGGACCATCATTGTAAAAGCACCCTTGTATATACACACCGTATTTTGTTCTCCCCCCCCTCATTTTAATTGTAAGCTCTCACAGCAGGGCCGCTTATTTGCTTTAATTACGTATTGTTAAAAGTTGGACTTATACTTGTGTTTTTAAACTGCAAACGTAAAGCCTGCAAAAATGATGGCGCAAAATAATAAAGTTATTATTATTTTAAAAAATTATTTAGGCGTTTATAGTAGGGGTTTAATTTAAAAACAATAAAGGAATTTTATTTTTTAATTAAAGGACTTTTTTCTGGGTGTATGTGTGTTTTTTTAAATACCTAGGGGGTTTGTAACGGGGGGACTTATGTCACCTCTCCATTTCAAAACCTTTTATTTTAAAAAAGTCACACTTTTCCCCACTTTCCCCCTCAACAGCGGGGGAGCGAGGCAAGCGCCAGTTGGCACATCAAAACCGGCCTTTCGGGTGGTGAACTTTTTTAGTCTGGGGGGGGGCCATTTCCAGACCTTTCCCCGGCAAAACACTTGAGCTTCTGCCTAGCCTTTTTTTAGTTAGATTTTATGGGGGGGAACCCCTTTTAAATTTTTGGGGGCCCCCGTAAACTACCCCTTAAAAGGGGAAAAACACTGTGGCGATATTAATACCGGGGGAAATTTTTTTTTGCTCCCCCAAACATAAAACCCCCCCCCAGCCTCGGTTTTTTTCCTTTATTGGTTTTAAAATTAGGGGGGAGCCCACGCAATTTTTTTTTTTTAAATTTTTTTTGTAGAAATTAACTTGTTTTTTGGTTACAGCTATGTGGTTTTTGTCATCCCCCGTCAGGTTTGACCTGCCCCCCAGGGTTTAGTCTTGACCCAAAAATTTTAACCTGCACACCGGGTTTTTAATGTCTCTTCCTGCACACCGGGGGATTATTATTGTGACCTCTCCTTGGTTCGGGGGGGAGCTTTTATAGCCCTAAAAGCCCAAAAACCCGTCAATTAATTTTAAAACCCTTGGCTGATGTGTTGCCCCGAGTGTTTTGTGCTGTTTCGGTTTGCCTATATTTGGGTTTTGACTCGGCTGTTCTCTGGATACTGCTTGTTGGATTCGTTTCTGTACCTTTTCGTTTGTTTGGTTTTGAACCCTGCCTGGCCCCGACGATCCTTTTTGCCGTTTTTTCCGTTGGGGACGCCAAAAACTCAGTTTGGACCCGGGGGTTTTCGTTTTTGTCTCTGTCTTTGCCCCTGGTAATTTTTTCCCGGAGTTACCTTTCTATGAGTTTTCCCCAGCTTCTAGCTCTCTGGAGCTGAAGCCACCCCCAACTTCAGGTATTCAGGTCCGAAACATCTCTCCCGCCCTGCTCCCCGCGTTCCTAGGCCTGAAGCGTCTTCTGTAAAACCCTCCTTTTCCCGGGGATTTCACTGGTGAGTTTTTTTTTCAATCCTTCCCCCGATAGGGTTTTTTTTTTTAAGCCCTACATAGGGTACAATGTGTTTTGTGTGTGTGTTTTTTACGTCTTAGTAATGAGGGGCTGACGACACCTTTTTTACTAAACTTAGGGTAAGCCCACTAAACAAATCGCTAACGGATCCTAAAAACGGGACTATTTAGCGACCCCCTTGGAGTTGTCATGCGGCAGCTTCCAGCGACGACTTCCGCTGTGAACTCGCCGTCGTGGAACGCTCCGACCCTATTTTTCTCGCGGCTCCCGCTGGGTAAGAACTAATCGCGTGTGGGGCCTTTTTCTTAGCGATTTACGGTACTTGTACCGAAAACGTTAAAAATCGAGCATTTAGCGATATAGAAACAATCCCGCAGCGATCGCATTGTATGCAGCGCTAACGAGATCGAGCGGATAGCTTAGTGGGCATACCTTAGGGCTTAGTGTCAAAAACAGCGCGAACCAAGCCCAATCCCTTACCGATGCACGGGGTCAGAATCAAAAAAAGGTGTTGAACCAAAAATTTTTATCACACTTATTTTTTAAAAACTTTATTTAGCTCATAAAAACCCTTTATTGCGTCCCCTTTTTTAGGTTTTTAACCTTGAACCTCAGTGGACGGCAAAATCAACCTTTTCTCGTGACTATTGTACTTCATGTTAGGGGTAAAATTTATGGGAAAATTTTTTTAAAATTTTAAACTTTGAATTTTTATGCCCCAAATTAATGTTATATCCACAAAAGAGTTTTTAAATAACATTTTCCCCCTGTCTACTTTCATCAGCCAATTTTT